>JADRCD010207066.1:36936-49543 GCA_019843815.1 Montemys delectorum
TTTCTCTCTCTCTCTCTCTCTCTCTCTCTCCCTCCCTCCCTCTCTCTCTCTCTCCCTTTCTTAATACAAGGTTTCTCTGGTTGTCCTGGAACTCACTTTGTAGGCCAGGCTGGCCTTGAACTCACAGAGATCCACCTGCCTCTGCCTCCTGGGTGCTGGGATTAAAGGCATGCACTACCATGCCTGTCTCTCATTAGTCTTTTCTTACTTTCACTGTTTTCTTTCCCTAATGTATTATATTGGATGAGTGATAACTAGCTTTATGACAATCTAAAAATTCCATCACACATATTCATTGTAGGTTGTGCTGTGTTCCATAAGGACATTTTTGATGCGTATATACCAAGGCTACCCCTCTTCACACTCCTGGACCCCTTCCCCCTTTCCTCTTCCTCTATCCTGTTGCTCCCTTTGGGTCCCTACACAGATCACTTCTACTCTCACACCATATCTACACACAAGATTTTGAATAAAATAAAATCTAGGAACCACACATGAGAGAAACCTTATTTGCCTTTCTGAGACCAGCTAAATTTGTACCACATATGTACATTTCCCTCCAAATTATTTGTTTATTATGCTACACAGGTTGATTTCTATGGTAGTTTCATTACCTTTGTAATTCTTATTTTTTTTGATTAATGAATTATTTAGAAGTGTTTGTATACTACTGAAATTACAGACTTGATTTTATTTTTACTTATTTCTAACTTAATTTCATTGTGATATATATACATATATATATATGTATGTGTGTGTGTGTGTGTGTGTGTGTGTGTATACAGTCTATGTCCATGTTACTTTTTTTTAAATTTGTCCAGTGGACAGTTGAGAGATTAATTTTCTGCAAATGTTTTATACATTCTTGAAAAGATCACAATTTTCTATATTGTGTTTATTAGAGATTTACATTCATATTTACCATCTTTACAGTTTTCTTTTTCTTTTTAAAAAAATATGTATTTATTGTATTTATATGAGTACACTGTAGCTGTCTTCAGACACACCAGAAGAGGGCATCAGATCCCTTTACAGATGGTTGTGAGCCACCATGTGGTTGCTGGGAATTGAACTCAGGACCTTTGGAAGAGTAGTCAGTGCTCTTAACCACTGAGCCATCTCTCCAGCCCTACAGTTTCCTAAAATGTGCTCTTGTTTTTACCTTCAGAATTAATCATTGCTACTTTTTTTGCAACTTTTTTCATTTTGCTACTCTCTCCCTCTCCCTCCCCCTGTCCCTTCCCCTCCCCTCCCAGTTCAGAGGTCCCAAACTGTTGCACTCTTCCAGCTATCACTTGAGTAGCCACCAGCCTGTTCAATTACTGAAGCTTAAGTAACAGAATGCCTTTCCCTTTCGCACATCACTCAGGGACCCACTCAAGTCACCTCTTATCCAGCTTACATCATGTCCTTGGCCAGTGTGGCAGACTTTCCTCTAAACGCCATGGTGGAGGGTCACTTTGGCCAGTCACTGGCTTCAGATAAACCCATGCTCCCTCAGCTTGCTCTGCACTTTCCTTCTCAGAATGTTGGACCTTCTTGAGGACATGTTCTTCTCTCTGAACACACTCTGATGAAATCCCTTTACAGAGGTCTGCTTGTGACAAGTGCTTCCCTTAACTTGTGTGTGTGTGTGTGTGTGTGTGTGTTCTTTAGTTGTAATACTATAAGATTTGTTATTTGAATTTACTTTATTTTGTTGAAATTGGACATTTGTTGAGACTCTCAAATCTGAGTATGGATGTCTTTGTCACTTCAGAAAGCTACCAGCCTTTAATCTGTAATTATTGCATCTGTTCCAGTCTCTGCATATCCTTTTTTTTTTTTTTTTAAATCAGATGTTTGTGAAACCAATGCTTAAACTCTATCTTTTATATTTCTGTTCTTTACTTATATTTATGGACCATTTTATATTTTTACATTTTATTGACTCTACTTACCAGATATTATAAGAAGCATCTCTTGCTTATGTGTCATTAAGAGCTATAGAGATGGCTCAGCAACTAAGAACACCTATTGCCTTTGCAGAGGACAGAGACTAGTTCCCAGCACTCACACTGTAACTCCCACTGGAGGCTGAACTGATGCCTCTGGCCTCTGTGGATACCTACACTCACACACACACACACACACACACACACACACACACACACTAAAACTTAAAAATAAATCTTTAAAAAGAGGATAAACAGTTTTCTGGCATAAAATTATATATATGTATACATATATACACACACACATATGTATGTATTTTTCTTTTCTGCATAGGCTCAGCAGCCTTTTTTAATCTTTAGAACCCAATCAAAGGTCTTCCATTATTTCTTTGGATTTCTCTTTTAGTCTAAGTCAAGACTTAAGCTTTAGGATGATAGTGAGAAAAAACCAAACAAACCAGAAAACAAATCAGTGATGTCGGGCTGTAGTGACAATGCGCAGCAGGATGAGGACATGGGGCTTAAACAATAGAAATACATTTTCCTTACAGTTACAGAAGCCAGGAGTCCCGAATAAGGTGCCATGGGGTTGGAGGCTTCCTCTAACATCATGGATACTTCCTTCTTCTGTGTTATCATGTGATCTTCCTGCACACATGAAGAGAGCTTCAGTGTTTTATTTTCTTCCTTCAAAATGATACCAGCTCTATCATATTATGGCCCCACATGAATGATCCTGCTTAATTTTAATTATCTCTTTAAAGGCACCATCTCCAGGCCTACATTGGAGTTTTGAATTTTGGAAAGACATCATTCAATTCATAATGGATAGCAACTCTTATATAATCAATAGTCAAGGGCAAATCCTAGTTGGGGTACTGTCTTAGTTAGGGTTCTCTAGAGTCACAGAACTTATGGTAGTCTCTATGTAGTAAAGGGATTTATTGATGACTTACAGTTTGTAGTCCAACTCCCAACAATCAACTCCCAACAACAGTCACGGCAGCAGCTGCGAATGGAAGTCCAAGGATCCAGCAATTGCTCAGTCCCACAAGGCAAGCAGGCGAAGCAGAGAGAGCCTTTCTTCTTCTAATGTCCTTTTATAGGTCTCCAGCAAAAAGTGTGGCCCAGGTTAAAGGTGTGTGCCACCACACCTTTAACCCCAGATGACCTTGAACTCATAGAGCTTTCTATGTTAATCCTGTGGGATTCGTAGCCACTATTTCTCAAGGTCTCCATGCCAAGATTCAGGTCAGAAACTTGTATCTCTCAGCCTCCAGATTAGGGCCACAGGTGAGCCTTCTAATTCTGGATTGGAATTCATTTCAGACGTAGTCAAGTTGACAACCAGGAATAGCCACTACAGGTACCATATGATAAGGTTCACTTGCACATGCTTCTCATAATTATGGTAATTTTGTCCTGTCTATCCACAGTAGTATCTTTGGTTTTGTAACTAAGTTCACCAGGTATGGATGACGTAATGAATGACATTCATGTGCACTGTCTATTGGGAGGATGTGTGCTTTCCATGAGGTGTCTAGAGGTGGTCATCATTTCCTGTAATATCTGTTCTTTCTCCTGGTCTATTTGCCAGCCTGTGGCGTACATTTATGAAATGAGGGTCTCCTAGTTTGTGGATATAATGATGCCCCACAGAGGTAGAATCTGCTCTGAGCCCAATTCAAGACCCACCACCACCTTGTTGCTTAGACAGAATCTGCCACTGGCTTTCTTTACTGCTGCCCATGGCTTGGACGGCAACTGAATCTCTGACTGGGCCCTACTTCTTCCTGGCTGCCCTAAGCTTGGAATTCCTGCATCATTTATCTTTTGCCATTTTGGCAGTTGGCATGCTCGATGGCCAGTATGCTCAGTACTGATACATCCTCCACATGAAGATGTATCGTGTCTCCTCCACTTCATGGAAGATCTAGGAAATGCTTAGAAGCATGCTTTTGCATTGAGAGAGTTTTCTCAGAAGGAGAAAATATGGATGCTGAGTTGTTCTTTCCAACTCATACCTCTGTTCTTCCTTGTTCTCTTCTGTCATACTGAGTTTGAAGGTGTCCATAGTTGTTTTGTTTACATATACGCAAGTCTATAAGGTCTGGTTCTTAGCATGCAAAGGGAAGCTTCAAAATTTAGTTCTTTTATTAAGTCAAATGTTTCTAGTAATGATATGTCTGAGAAATGATTCTACACTGTTTTTGAACCCCAGAATAAATAGGAATGAGAAAGCATCTACTGTCATGTGTCCTGAGTCACATGGTTACTTTCCTCCTAGGCTGGTACATAAGGGGCTCCCCCTGCAGGAGGAGCATCACATCTCCCTCTCCTCTCCTGAGTCTCTCTCCTCACTGCACCTGAGTCCTCTGTACTGACAAGATGGGTTGCTGTGGCTGTGGTGGCTGTGGTGGCTGTGGTGGCTGTGGCGGCTGTGGCAGCTGTGGCGGCTGTGGTGGCTGTGGTGGCTGTGGTGGTTGTGGTGGCTGTGGTGGCTGTGGTGGCTGTGGCTGTGGTGGCTGTGGTTGCGGTAGCTGCTGTGGCTGCTGCGGCTGCTGTGGCTGCTGCAAGCCTGTGATGGTCTGTTGCTGCCGCCGCACCTGCTGCCGCTCCTGTGGCTGTGGCTCCTGTGGTTGTGGCTGTGGCTGTGGGAAGGGATGCGGATGTTGCCAGCAGAAGTGCTGCTGCCAGCAGAAGTGTGGCTGTAAGAAGTGCTGCTGCTAACATGGCTGCTGACCTCTGGGATTCTGCTAGAGGTGAGTCTATCTATCTGTTTGTCTGCTCTTGTTGGGACTGTGAATCACCAGCACAAATCAAGCTTATTGGCATTAATGCAGCCTGGCATTTCTAGAGTTGATATTATCTTGCCAGCATTTGATAGGCACCAAGCAAATGAATGAATCCCAGGTGTTCTGTGTCATGACTGTGGCAGATGAAGTCTAGCTGGGTTATGCTGTGACATCCCACAGTGCCTCTGACTCTCACCAATGACTTGTTTTCCCATTGCATGGACATATCTGTAATCACAAAGCTTCTCTTACTTAATAAACTTCAGCAAACCGCTCTCAAACAGTTGACTCCTGTGTGTGTCTCATTTGCTTTCTAGTCTCTAAACTTTCCATGGGGAGAAATAAGTTCCATCTCAACAGACAGGACATTCGGGATGTGAAAGCAGCAGAGGACTAGATATAGGATGGGCTGTGATGTACACAGACAGGCAGTGATGGCTGATCCTAGGGCAGATCTTCTGGATGTTGGGGGAGGGACAGGTCCTTGAAGTGAGCCATGGTCCCCAGTTCAGAATTTTCCTTTTCTTCTCACATACTGGCCATGATCTGGGCAGCACCATGGACCTGAAGCTGCTGGGCCCAACCATTGTGATGGCTGTGCTCTGGGGTCAGTGTGCCTGCATTTAGATTGGTTCAGATTGGCCTGGGAGATGGATGCAGGAGACTGGATATGTCTGTGGAGCTGTTTGCAGAGAGATCCAGGGGTTGGGTAAGAACAATCACTCTATACATGAGTGGCACCTACCCAAGGGCTTGGGGTCCCAGATGGATGGATCAAAAGGGAAAAAGAAGAAAGAAAGCAGAGTGTCACCAGTGTCCTTTCTCTGCTTCCACCAAGTACCTGGGGTGGCTTATCACAGGTGTTTATTTTCTCATAGTGTCTCATGCTCAGAAGTTCAAGGTCAAGCTGTAAGCAACTTTGGAAAAGTCTGTCATCACAGGGTCTGCCTGGGTTTCATGTGTGCCCCCTTTCTTCCTTTGTCATGATGAATTCAAACCTACCGTCTTCTTTAGGTTTATCATCGCTGTGGTGAAACACCATGGCTTACACTTCCATGTCACTGGTTATCACTGGAGCAAGTCAGGATAGGAACCCAAAATGGGCAGGAATCCGAAGGCAAGAGCTGATGATAAACAGGTCGTGGACAAGTGCTGCTCACTGCCTTCTTCCTCATGGCTTGCTCAGCCTGCTTTCCTATAGCACCCAGGATCACCCTCCCAACATAGCCCTACCTACAATGGGCTGGACACTTCTACATCAATCACTAACAAGAAAATGCTCTACAAAGCTCGCCTATAGCCTGACCGTATGGACACATTAGTTTTTTTCAATCTGGGGTTTCTGCCTCTCTGATGACTCCAGCTTGTATCAAGTCGACATAAAATTACCCCGTACACTACCTGAGTTATCTTATGTTGACTTAGTTGCCCCTTTTAAGTCGCTGTAAAGATGCTATCTCCAGATGACATTTGCTTTCTGAGGTCTTGGGAGTTACAACTTCAGTCCATAAAAGAGAGAGCACAGTTCAGCCCCATAAGACTCTGCATGTTTCATTTTTTAATCAGGTGATTTTGATGGTGATTGCATTCGGTTCAGTTTCTAGTAGCTGCGACACATTTTCACTTAGACCCTTCTTCATAGCAAACTGGTGGGGTTTTTTTTTGTTTTTGTTTTTGTTTTTTTTTTCAAGACAGGATTTCTCTATATAGCCCTGGCTGTCCTGGAGCTCACTCTGTAGACCAGGCTGGCCTTAAACTCAGAAATCCGCCTGCCTCTGCCTCCTAAGTGCTGGGATTAAAGGCGTGTGCCACCACGCCCGGTCAGCAAACTAGTGTTCTGCAAGACGACCCAGCACCATGTCTGAAAAGGACATGCTCATTTAACGGCCTTGGAAATTTTGAGCATCACGTCCAGGTTGGTCAACTAGCCCTCTGTCAGGTTATCATTGGCTGCACAGTTCCACTTGTCCTCCTCTGAGAATTACCTCTTAGAGACACCGGTACAATCCGCTGGCATGTTTTGTTTGTAAACCACACCATCACACTCCCTCATCCCGATCCTAAGCCTGGCTAGGTTGTCTCTCCTGCTGCTCCCTATGAGGCAGCCCTCTTCTTAGTGTGCAGGCACTTCATCTCTCCAGATTCTCTTAAGTAAAATAAGCTTTTGCTATTCCCCGGAGCTTTTCCTATTTCCCCTTGTGACCACATCTGACATCTATTTTAAAAATGAAACAACAAGGGTGGATGGAGCAGAGCAGAGTGAGGTTTTAGTTAACCTGAAACTAAGGTGTATATAGAAGCCTTAGGGAAATCTATTAGTTTGTAAGCGAATGAAAATATAATACGAAAACAGAAGTTGTATTAGCGTTTTCCCCGTGGGTGGACAACACTGCTTCCAGAAGACATTGCCTACTCAAAGCAGTTCTCAGTTCCAGGCATGGCTTATCTCCCTATAAGGGAGGCCCCAAGGGACCCAAAACAACTCAGGCTACTCTCATTGCCCTTGGTTGCCCATCATAACTGAATGGTATGACCTTATTGCTGAAGGTGCCAGCCACCTTGGCTGCAGAACATCGAGAAACCACTTTGTAACTGATCAGGAGAATTTCTTTTTGTTGGGTAGTTTATGTAATTCTGGAAGGTACTAAGCAAGCTGATGGTTGGGGTAGGTGAGGTGGGGAGGTGGTGGGGGAAAGCATCAGTGGTCTTGCCCTGAGATAAATGTCAGGGTACTGCAGTGTAAGCACAGGGTGTTGGGAAGCCCTCTGGGAACCTGCCCCTGTCCATAGTCACCTGCTATGTCCCCATAGCTTATGATCAGTGCTTCTCTGACTGAACCTTAGTCCCACCATTGTGTATGCCTCTGCTAAAGGCCCTTGGACAAGTTCAGCTCCAGCTTCTAAAACCAACACTTAATATTCCACACAAGTCACAGCTTGAATATAAACAAAAGCAGCTCTAAACGAATTGGACCATGCACAATTTATTTCTTTTTTTCTCAGAATGGATGACTTTTCTTACCATCTCTTCATCTTCACTTTTGTTCCTTTGCATATATCTGTGAGGTGCGTGTGTGGGCATGTAGGTAGGACATGTGTATGCACGTGCACATGCATCTGAAAATCAGAGATTAACATTGGGTGTCTTCCTCAGTCACTCTCCTCTTTATTTTTATGTATTATTGAGTCAAGTTCTCTCATTCTGACCCAGTGCTTACCAATTTCACTGGTCTAACTAGCCAGCTCACCTGAGGATCCTGTTTGCCACTCTTAAATACTGGAATTATAGGTGGTGTGTGTGTGTGTGTGTGTGTGTGTGTGTGTGTGTGTGTGTTTGAGACAGGGCTCTATACAGTCTAGATATTCTCGGACTTTTTATGAAGCAGAGTATGGTTGTAAACTCTCTATCCTCCTGCCTCTACTTCTCCGGTGCTGGGGTTACACATATGTGTGCTACCACACCCAGCTCTACCACATCTTTATATCAGAAGTTGTCTAACTTTGTAGGATAACATTTTCTTTCTTTTTTGAACACTGGGCAAGTACTTGCTTAGTGATAAAAATGAGATAGAGATGAGAGCCTCATCTCATCTCTGTACGTCAGCTACTGGGAAGCTAAGGCAGGAGGATCACACCACCAAGACTACAGAGTGAGTGACTCTGGGCAACTCTGTGATACCTTGTGTGTCCAAATAAAAAGTGGGCTCGGATAGTATTGAGTGAAAGAGAGCTTGCCTCACACATGTGAAGAGCCCTAGGTTCTATGCTTAGACACACACACACACACACACACACACACACACACACACACCCCGGGTGGCAGAGGGAAAACTATGTGTAAGTGGATTTTCAAACAGACATGCAAGGCCTAGTTCTGACTCATGTTAGGAACCATGGTTAGCGGCAGCTCATGTCAGTGAGGAAAGTTCCACCCCACCTCACATAGAGTTTCCACTGTTTTCAGATATTTCCACTTAGTATTACAACATGCTGATAGCATTTTTACTTTAGGTATTCATTTCCTTTTCCTAAGAACTAACTGAATTCTCAAGAAGCAGCTAAATTTACAAGCAGCAAATATTTTTTTTTTTAAAAAAGGAAATAAAACCTTTTGTTTTTTACCCACGGAAGGAGTTGCAGAGACTAACTATGGAGCAGAGACTGAAGGAAGGACAATCCAGCCTGATATAGCTGTCTTCTGAGAGGCTCTGACAATACCTGACTAATACAGAAGTAGAGGCTCACAGCCATCCATTGAACTGAGTACAGGGTCCCCAGTTAAGGAGTTAGAGAAAGGACCGAAGGAGCTGAAGGGTTTGCAGCCCCTTAGGATGAACAACAATATGAACTAACTAGTACCCTCAGAGCTCCCAGGGACTCAACCACCAACCAAGGAGTACACAGGACTGATTGCTCTGGCAGCATGTGTATAGTAGAGGATTGCAAAGTCACTCATCAATGGGAGGAGAGCCCTTGGCCCTGTGAAGGTTCCGTGTCCCAGTGTAGGGGAATGCCAGGGTCAATAAGTGGGAGAGGGTGGGTAGCAAGCAGGGGGGAGGGGGAGGCAACAGGGGTTTATTCTTGTTCTTTTGTTTGTTTTTTGTTTTCTTCCTTTTCTTTTTGGAGGGGAAACTGGGAAAGGAGAAATCATATGACATGTAAATAATGACAATATCTAATTAAAAAAAAGACAATATAGCACTAGTTCTGCACAATTAACCAAGTACTAAGTGTTGACAGAGGTACAGAATAACTAGAACTCTCATACATTGTTAATGAATGTGCAAGCTGAAAAAAACTACTTAGAAAAACTGTATATAGTCTAAATCTAAAACATGCATATACTATAGTTCATCAACTCTACTCATACATACGCTAAGGTATGTTTTTATGCACCGAAAGATGGGACAAAAATGAGCAATAGCCATCAGTATTAGAATATTTTAAAGTGCTATAGACCTCTAATGCAACAATGTACAACAAACCAAAGAATGAGCTACCTACCTATCCCAGCTGGGAAGAGGAGTAAATCTCTGGGACATGTTAAACAGAAGCAGCAAGGTGCAAACCAGTATATAATACATGATTCTGCTAACATTTAGCTCATCAATAGGCACATGCAAGCTATGGTGACAAAAGTTAGAACTACATTTTTCTGTGGTGGAGTGAATGTACTGGGGAGGCCATAGGGGAGCTTGCTCGTATGTTTAGAAAATTCCACATTTTAACAGTGTGGTGGGTGCATGGACATTTGCATTACTAAAATGAAATGAAATGTCCACATAAGATTTGTATTCTTTACTGTATTTAATTTAGATCTAAAGGAAAAAATAATAAAAAACTTTAAAGAAATGGGAAAAAACTTTTGTTTTTAAGGGGAAAACCCCTAAATAGTTTTTTTTTGGGGGGGTGGAAATGATGCTTGAGTTAGCTTGAGATACATGAGTATTGTCCTGCCTATTTGAATATTTCATGAAATGTTTAAATAGAATTATTAGAAATAAAAAAGAAACCAAGACAATAAAGCAAAGAATTAAAATACTTACGATCTCCAGTGTGTATTTCTTTGCCACTATCACTGAGACGAAATCTTGGATGGATTACATTTAAAGGCATTTCTAATACAGCAGGAATCTAATTTTACTCCAAAGTCATGTTTGTTGATTTCAGAGCTTCTTGGTACTGTTCAGAGCAAGGGGCTGATCCAGTCAGCTGAGCTATGCTGCAGGCTGGAGTTGAAGCTGATGGTGGATGGGATGCTCAGAATGCAGCAGCCACAGACTATTACAGCTTTGGGCTGAACACTTGACCATCAAATATGTGGATACATGTTGTTCTGAGGGCTAAAGGGTTAGCTCAGTGGTCACAGCACTTGCTGGGCAAGGACGAAGGCTTGGTCTGGATCCCTGATACCCATGTGAAAATATGGGATATATACCTGAAACCCCACAGCTGGGAGACTGGAGGATCCCTGGACACTGCTGACCAGCCAGTCTAGACAGATAAGTAAGCTCCAGGTTCAATGACAGTTCCTGTCTCAATATGTAAGGTTGAGGGTGATTGAGGAAGATGCCCAATGTAAACTTTTGCCCCTACTTGCACACACATGCATATGTGTTTCAACACATATGAACCTATCTACATGCGTGGTGTGTTCACACACATACACACAAGAAAGTTGTTTCCTCTATATGTTACATTTACCGGGGGGCAGAAACATTGTGTAGATCTGAGGATACACATGGGAGGGGGAGGAGAGACTGGGCTTAACGAATAGTCCTTCCGGTTCACCTGTAACCCATTCTTTTATTTTATGTATCTGTTGGGCGGGACATGCCCTCCAATTTATCTTTCTCCTCCCTCCACTCTTTTGTTTGTTCCCTACTACTACTGAGCAGGGAAGCTGACTGGAACCACAGATGCCATGGTTTGACAGCAGCCCTGATGTTAACATGGAATAGAAGACACTGATTTCAGGTGTGTCCCCAGGAAGCTTCAGAGAGCAGCACTTGGGCAAATGTAGTCTGAAGTTTTATAGCTAAAGATATTCATGATTAAGTAGTAAAGCAAAAAGGAGCTGGGAAAAGGGAGGGAAAGAGAGTAAGAAACAACTGAGAAAGAAGTAGAAGGCACATGGGTATGAGGGACAAGTGAAAATACTATAGAGCAGGACAGGACCACCATAAAACGTGTTCTGGAAAGATACAAGCCAACACAAAACAAGCGACTGAAGCACAGGTGTATGTGGTGACTATTGTAGAATTTCAGTTTCTTTTAAAAAGCCCAGGAGTATTGTAAGAGTTAATTCTCATCTTACTCCCAGGTGTGGGATATGGAGCTGCTTTGGACTGAGCACAGCAGCTGACCACGATTTGTCTCATGCTCTAGCATGCTTTGCCAGATGCAGATGGATTCTGTGATTGTGTGATATTTGGAATTCTGGGAGCTTTTCAGAGGGTATGTAAATGCTAGTGCCTTGAGGGGCAATGTGGGTGGTTGCTGGCCACTTAGTAGTGATGGTTGTGGTTTGTGGTCAAAGTAAACAAAAGAAACTAGATTCAGGAATCCCCCCCCCCCTTTATCCTTCTTTCTCCCTATCTAGTGTTAGGCTAAACTAGAGGGATGAAGGGAAAGAAAAAAGAAGAACCCACACCACAAAGTAGCTAAAATCAGCTACAGGTATACGGATAAAAAAACACAAACATAAATGAAAATAGAAAATATAAAGAAGTGGAAGGTGATATTTACAGCCCCCGTCAGTGCCTCCTCCCACACAGTCCACTCTTCCTCTTGCTGCTCCTAAGGAACCTTGTCTAAAGGAGGGGAGTGCACTGCAACAGCTAGCCTGATCCTATCTGGGGTCTGACACGCCATCCCCATTGGTCTGTCTCCAGCTCTCAACACCTTTGGTATCTCTCTCTGCAAGGGGCTGACCTCAGCTCAGGGTGAGCAGTGCAGCACTGAAGGGGATTGGTCGGTCTTTGTTCCCATCCTTTGGCTTCAAGTGAGATTTTCCTATCAATCTCCCAATGGAGGAATTGCTGCCGTTGTCAAATCTGAAGCTGGATTGAGGTTTTTGGGAACCGTGGGCTTGCCATGAGGATGTGGCCACCAGTCTTTCTTCGCTGGGGCTGCCTGTGGATGTACTTTTGGTTTCCCTAGCCCACTTCTATGCACATCCAGTTTTTCCTTCAGGAGCTTCAGTTCTATCACTGCCTTTGGGGATTTCTAGGGATCTTCTTCTTTTACTTTCTTTTAAGTAGTCTATTTTTTTCTGATCTTTTTTCTCTCTTTTATTGAGGCATAAAAGTGGCAGTTTTCAGCCTATCATCTTGCCTAGAAAATTCCCTTTTCCATTTTAAAAGTTTTTTTTTTTTTT
>JADRCD010207067.1:0-12710 GCA_019843815.1 Montemys delectorum
AAGCATCACTCCCGTTTTATACAATGGTTCATGATGCATAAATCTGGAGAGGTTGGGTTAAAAGTTGACATGATAAAAGCAAACTATGAAATGGCCCATGAATAATACTGACAATAATCAGACCATCCATCTATTATACCTATTTACACCCATTACTGTTCTTGTGGACCCAAGAGGTCCCCAGCAATCATATGAAGCAGAGCTTTTCAATTGTCCTATCCTAGAGACACAGTTCAAAGAGTGTGGGACATTTGTCCAAGACCACACAATGAAAAAAAAGTATACCTGAATTTGAATCCAGGTTAGGTTGACCCCCAATCCTATACTCTCTGTTTGGCCAGTTGTAACTCTCATTAGAGAGTGTGTGTTAGAACATCATCTGAACACCCTTCCTAAACTATGGGTTTAGAGAATGTTTGAAAGCATCCCTTTTTGTTTGTTTATTTGTTTTGGTTTTAGTTTTTTGAGACAGGGTTTTTCCATGAAGCACCCACTGTCCTGGAACTTGCTTTATAAGCAAGGTTAACCTCGACCTCAGAGAGATCTGCCTGCCTTTGCTTTCCAAGTGCTGGGATTAAAGACTTCACAGCCAAGCCCACATGATTTTTTTTTTTTAAATGAATGCTATATTCAAATCAGGAAAACAGTGCTCGTGGTCTTGAATACATTAAGAGTTCAAGGTCAAGGTGGGCAGTGGCAACTGGGAGAGACTAAACTTGTTATTATTCCAGGTAGGGGTTCTCTCCTGTACTATGCAGTGAAAGCACCAGGCTGAATTCTGACTAGTTAAGTCAGGACTTCTGGGTCTGTGATCCCAGGATTCTAGGGACTGGCACTTTTTTTTTTTTTTTTTCATAATCAGGTTGAATTTTATTGGAAATCTCTACCATAATCTATCTGGACTGGCACTTTTTTAAGCACTACAGGAAGAACACCAGACAAAGGATCTCTGTATCCTTTGGTGGTGTTCAAGGTGGACATTTATATAACCAGGGTTGTGTGATTCATGATTCTTGCCCTGCAAGGCCACCCAACCACAGTTTCTGCGTGCTGGCTGGTTCTTCCACCAGTAAAGCACAAAGTAAATCATCAAAACAGAGCCCAACCATCACCATTCATCAGAAAGAAAAGTCATAAGCAAGCAAGCTAAAAGATAACTTTTTGTTAAATAATGAACACTCGTAAAACAGCAATGACATGGTATTAAAACATCTGTGATTACTTATTTCTCAGCATTCATCTGGCAACTGAAGCAGCATGAAGCAAGAGTTGCACTTTAAAAATGACAAGAAAATAGCCATTCATTTAGTGGACAGAATAAGGCCCATCTCATTTCCAGGATCTCCAGCCTTGGTGGTGCTCAGGGCCAGGATGAGCGTCCAGGAGTTAAATACCAGGTATGTCTTCACAGTTCCTTTCCCTCAGGCTCCTGGGCAAAACACTGGGTTTGTATTCGAGAGAAGCTGTGGCTTCCTCTCCTTTAAGATTAGCGAGGCCCCAGAACTGTGTATTGCTGGATATCTGCAAGAAGCCTGATGCTCCAAGCTGGGGCAGCGTGCTGGGACTGAGCAGGGCCAGGGTAGGCATTATGCTCCTCTAATTTTGCATACTCGGGCAGGATCCATCTGTGGACAGAGACAGAAGATCTCCCAGCAGGCGCTTTCTTTTCCTCCTTAGCCCCACTTGTTTCTGACAAGGAAGCCACAAAGATGGGGTACACACAGAGGATTGAAGCGGGCCACAAGCTCATGGTGACATGTCTCCTGCATTTTGCCTATTGCACCATATTCCATAAAAAATAAACATATTTTAACTGTTTGTATATTGCTAATGGGGTATTGGTCCAGGCACTGGCAGGCTGCAGAGCTGGGTTGTCATCCATCCAACAGAATTCATCCAGGGTCAGCCACTGGGATGGAATCTTTGGAACTTCCATGTGGAAGAATCAGCATGGCTGGCTGCCTGATGCTCTGCACAGTGCTGAAGATGAAGTTGAAGGATAAAAACAAAAGCAGTCCAGGAGTAGAAGATTCCAGGGCATCATGGAGTCGTTTGGCAATCACTTGTACTGTACAGTAACACACAGGTGTTGTCTCTTCTCTGCCCTCATACAGCTGGCTCATCTCTCCCTCCTTTATGCCAGCCTTTGGGAAGCTCACAGGTGGTTGTTTTTGGAGAGGTAGGCAATGAGGGCGACAGCCACACCCACGTAGATGCCGGTTCCAATGGTGATGGACAGGACTGCCAAGAACAGGGCCCTTCGGGAGCTGGTGCTGGCCTGGTGGAAGTCTCCTTTGGCCACAGCTTTGTTTGTCTAGAGAGTTAGCAGAGAAAAAGAAAAGGAGAGTGAACAAGTTAGAAAGAATGGTGAGTAGAGAGTTCTGCTTGTCTTCTTTCCAATCTTTAACTTTACTGGATTACAGACAGGTGCCACCAATACAGGCAAGGACACAGGGGCACAGGATTTAGTCTCATAAAGATTTGACTCCAGGGAAGCCTCCAACTTAAAAAAAAAATATGGACCGATGGTGTTTGCCAATGCTCCCCACATGGCACGTTCCCCTTCTCTCATATCTCAAGGAAATCACATCTTGAACTTTCCAGACAGGGTCATAGGAACAATAGATATATCAGAGATGCGTGTAGCTCTCATCTCTAGTGTCACCCTTCCTACTCAACAATGGTATTATTGTCATTAGAAAAACAATTTCCAAAGCACATTTTTCAACGCCTATAACCCAATAGAGGCACGGAGAAGGAAACTATTTCTCATTTACAAGAGAGGAAATTAGGGGGTGATATTGTTAAATATATCCCAGAAGCCTTGAGGCACCTTCCTTTGGAGTGCTATGGCACCCTTGATTCCTGACTGTCCCCACCCTTGCCATAGCTAGGATTGGTATCACTCATCTACTGGTAAAAGTACTCTGTATAAGGCCTTCATCTTTGTGCTTGAGTACTTGGTTATGTAATGAGGCATTGGGTAAGTTAGATTTATACTTCTTGGGGTCATGAGGTAAAGAGGAATGTAGAGAGTAGGTACTGGCTCAGAATCAGTGTTTTGGAGCAGGCATTGTAAGCCCTTCTCTAGCTCCTCCCTTCCTTGTCGTTTTTCTGAAGTTAAGACTAGAAATACTAGCTAATCGAGGGGAGTTGGCTATTGTAGGCAAGTCTCAGTCATCTCCATAAGAACTTTGGAAAAGGTTTTGTTCTGTTATAAAACATGAAATCACTACGTAAAAGATAGTCCTCCTTCTTGTCTGGAGATGTAGCTATATAGTTATCTCTATAATAGGTGTCTTCCCAGAGGTGATTTCAGAAGCCTGTGTCAATACTAAGGGGTCTCTGAGGCAGATCTAGAAGCCCCCTGAGACCTAGAACTACTGACATGAGTCTTTGTGGTTTTCTGCTGGCTGGCTAGGACCTTCTGCTATACTGTATGTGCTCCTTGATTCAGGAAGTGGAGTGCCGTTGGTTAAAGTTGTAGCATTATGGAGGGACTGCCTGAGACACATAGCTAATAGGCTAGTGGAATGGATGCTGCCAAGACACATGATCCTCTGTAGCTCTGAGTGATGCCCAGGAAGACTAATCCTATGAAGCAGAGGACACTCTGCTCAATGTAAAAGTAGAGCCCACTGTTTTGTAGATTCCCCTAACTCACTTTCATGATCATCCCTAAAAATATCTGTATTTTCTTACTGGCCCCACTTTTCAGGGTGAATCTGAGATATTTCTGCATTATGTGTAGGTACAAGCGACCATACTATTCACTTAACCTAAAAATAATAACTTATGTCATAAGCCTTAGGTGGTCAGATTTGGTGGTAACTTGTGAGTTTTCATTTTCTACAATCTCCTGATTCTGATTTAGTGAGATAGGAAATCTGTGATGTGTTCATAAGAACTCACATATGCCTCTGAACCCCTTCTCTGGATACTGACTTCTGAATCTTGAAAGCTAGGTGTAGAGAGAATCTCTTATAAAGTACCACTTGTCAAGAAAATTGGTGGCCAATGAGCTGAGGCAGGAAACAGGAGGTGGGACACTGGCAAGAAGAGAGAGGATTGTGGGGGGAATATCTTTTGAATAAAGGGAGACACAGGGAGAGATTCAGGGGACAAAATGAGAGAGACAAGACTGGGAGACAGACTGAGGAGATGGGCTCACAACAGCAGGTAGAGGAACTTGGAGACACCTAGGGGATGCTGACGAGACTAGAAGAAATAATCAAAAGAAGTGGGCCAGGACTGATGGAGTGGTAACTAACCAGGTGGTAGACATAGAATAGATTGAATGGTTAAATAAGTTAAGAGCTAGTTAGGGAATGAGCCAAAGTTTATGATCTAGGCATTTGTATTGGCTGGTTGTGTGTGTCAACTTGACACAGGCTGCAGTTATCACAGAAAAGGGAGTTTCAGTTGGGGAAATGCCTCTATGAGATCCAGCTGTGGAGCATTTTCTCAGTTAGTGATCAAAGGGGTAGGGCCCCTTGTGGGTGGTGCCATCTCTGGGCTGAAAGTCTTGGATTCTATAAGAGAGCAGGCTGAGCAAGCCAGGAAGAAGCAAGCCAGTAAGAAACATCTCTCCATGGCCTCTGCATCAGCTCCTGCTTCCTGGCCTGCTTGAGTTCCAGTCCTGACTTCCTTGGTGATAAACAGCAATGTGGAAGTAAGCCAAATAAACCCTTTCCTCCCCAACTTGCTTCATGGTCATGATGTTTGTGCAGGAATAGAAACCCTGACTAAGACAAATTGGTACCAGGAGTGGGGTATTCCTCCTGACCATGTTTTGGGGAGGACTATGAAAGGACTTTGAAACTTTGAGCTAGAAGAGCAGTCACTGGCTGTTAAGAACTATGTGGGATATTCTGTAGGAGCTTGGAAAATCATGTTGAGAACAGTGCAGAGATAGAGGCCTGGCTTGTAAAATTCCAGAGAGAAGATTAAAGACTCTTATCAGGGCCATGTTGTTTTGATTGTGAAGATTCTGTGGTTCTGGTTAGCTGGGGCTGAAGTATCAGTTGTGATTAACAAGATACCAAAACTACTAAAGTGAAAACTTTGCATTACTGGAACTATTGATGCTGGTTAGCTGGAGCTAAGAAATTAGCTGTGATTAAGAAGAGACCAGCATCATTGAGGTGACATCTTCTGAGGAGTGTTTGCTGAGAGCACAAAGAGATTGTGCTCCAGAGATAGCCAAGGTTGTACCTTGTACTGTAGCAGGACTTGGTAATGTGTAAGAGTTACCCAGGTGGTACTGGTTTTGACAGCATGAAGGGGTCATGAAGAGCAGCTGAGGCTGGGCACAGTGAGAGGCCATGGAAGGCCATTGGTGAAGGTGCAGCCTCAATTTGCAATCGATGGCCCAGGACTGAAGGTGTCATGCAAAGGAGTTGAGGCTTGGCACTGTGAAGACAGTCTATGAGAGGCTATTGGTAAAGCCTAGTTACAGCAGTGTTTTGGGAATGCCAGTACCATGCAATGACCACCAAGAACAGCAGCAGCAGTGGAATACAGGCATCTGGACGTGAGAAGACAAGGTGTGTGCTACAAATGGCAGAGCTAGAGAAGTGACCAAAGCCCTTAGAGGAGCCCAAAAGATGGTGAGTTGGATCCCAGACATTGGTTTTGCTTTTGATTGTGACTGTGCCCTGATATTTTTCCCTCTTGAAGGAAAAATGTATTTTAGTAGAGCCCACAGTTAAGAGACCTTAAATTTTAAAAAATATTAGACATTTTAAATTGATTGAACTTGTAATATGTAAAGACTGGGACTTTAGATCTTGGGGATGAATAAGAAAGTAAGGGTTGAGGCTTAATAGTGAAGTGTTTGTGTGTCAGGTTGACAAGGGGTCAATTGTATTGGCTGATTGTGTGTGTCAACTTGACACAGGCTGCAGTTATCACAGAGAAGGGAGTTTCAGTTGGGGAAGTGCCTCCATAAGATCCAGCTGTGGAGGATTTTCTTAATTAGTGATCAAGGGGGTAGGGCCCCTTGTGGGTGGTGCCATCTCTGGGCTGAAAGTCTTGGATTCTATAAGAGAGCAGGCTGAGAAAGCCAGGGGAAGCAAGCCAGCAAGGAACATCCCTCCATGGCCTCTGCATCAGCTCCTGCTTCCTGACCTGCTTGAGTTCCAGTCCTGACTTCCTTGGTGATAAACAGCAATGTAGAAGTAAGCTGAATAAACCCTTTCCTCCCCAACTTGCTTCATGGTCATGATGTTTGTGTAGGAATAGAAACCTTGACTAAGACAGCATTTAATAATAACTTATTAGTCTCAGAGTTGTCATTCTGGGAGCTGGGACTGGGAAAGAAAAACTTGGAATTTAAAAATTATTTTTACAGCTAGGCTTTATGTTTCCCTCCTCATTTCCTGTCTTGGCACTGAGCTTGGAAGCTAATGGTGGACAAGGTTTTTGTGATACAGAGTTGGGGGAATTTAAAATGAGAAGCCTCCAAGGACAGCAGTAATTAATTAATTAAGCTATAATTAGCTGGGTTTCATTTTATCTAGCAATACTCCTAAACACTCCAATGTCCTATAACATAATTCACTGTAATTGCCCTTCTTGGCATTAACCCCAAATAGCCCTGGGACATCAGCAAGCTGCACAGCTCGCCACTGCCTGGTAAGCCTGTACTAGGAAGGAGGAGGGGAGGCAGAGGAAGCCTAGAGAGGAGTATGAACCTACTTCATCTTATCAGGAAATTTCCAGAGAATCTCCTGAGTGCCACTTCTCTATTTCATCGGAGTTGAACCCTGTGGGTACTTATTATAGACCAGAGCCTGTACTTTTCCTGTCTTCTGTCATCAACTGGAAGCCCAGAGTATGCCCGTAGGTAGTTAGTGGTGATGTTGCTGGGCAATCAGTAAGTATTAATGTAAGGCCAAGTGTGAAGGTGCTGAAATATAACCTTCAAAAGCCATGCATAGTTTAGCCCTTAGTAACTGATCTTTGTTTTTCCAAGGGTAAAAGATGGGTGTAGCAGCCTACCGATCCTTAAACTTGAGCTCTGGTTCTGTTCTGAAGATTCTGCTCATAGGGAGCCAAAGCACTCATACCCAAAGTCCCCACATCTGAGAATCAAAGTTACTCCTTCCTTCTCATAGCCTGCCTTAGAAGAACTTGATCTCTAATTTTTCTACAGTTCTTGAACATTTGTTTTTTCCAACAGATACTCAGGGTGTGTGACAAGAAGACAGTATAGTAGAAGTGGTCAAAGCATCAAGTTGGTAACGTTAGGCTGTACTTCAACAAGGCACTCAACGTTCACCTTTTCTAGAACTAGATAGTCCTGGGGTCTCAAAGCCATGAGAATAGTCCCTTCATCTCAGAAAGTAGATAGCTGTAGTTGCTGACCTCTTCTTGTCCTTTTGAGAAGCAAAAACTGTTAGAAATGCCTCTCTCCTAGCTCACAGTGTCAGGCTCTATGGCGTGTTTATTACTATGTATGGAATAGCAGAACTCAACCTATCTGCAGGTGGTGGAGGCAAGATTGTGTGAAAGTGTTTGTTTTGTTGTTTCTTTCACAAGAAAGGTTGGCCCAGGTCAAGTAATCTAGATGCTCCTGACTACCCTGCTGAGGAAGGAGAAGGAGAGGAGAGACAAGGGACAGATGTAACCAGTGCCCCCAGACAACAGAGACAAGATAGGGGTGGGGGAGTTGGCTGGAATAAACAGTGCCTAGGATAAATAGGAACCTTGATTTATCTACACTCTTCTACACAGGAAACTCCTGTGGCAAAAGTGAGTATTTAGAAAGCCCACCATAAAGCTGGCCTCAAGATACCCTGTGGGTGCGGAAATACTTCTGGCTTGTATGTGAACTAGCCACTTGCCTGATACCTGACTTGACCTGTTGCTCTCTGTCCCAGAATAGGCCTCAGCCTTCCCAGTTTAGAAATTTGTGCTGTCTCCATCATCGGTTCTTAAGAAACACACTCTCTCCAATTGCTTTGGCCACAGGCAAGGCTACTTCCATATGTCCCACAGTTCTGTGTCTAAAGGTCTGGAAGAATTGGCTTGGCAGTTCTGATTTGGATTTGGTTGTGGTCAGCTCACTGTCCTATAGACTCTGTCTGCTACCTGGGCTGGAAAAGCTCAGAACCTGTTCCCAATCCTGTAGATTCTTCCTTGTGCCAATTCTTCAGTCTTTCCTCAGGATTCAGTTCTCAGATCCCACCTTCCCTCAGTGGCTACTGGCATCCTCTTCCTGATACTTCCTTCAGGTTTTGCTTGCCCAATCAACATCCAGATAGACAACTTGTTCACTTTCACTGTATCTCAGGATCTTTCTAGGAAGTAAAAGGAACCATAGGATTGCCCTGCTATCCCTAAAGCCACTGGGAAACTACCATGTGGTTCTTGGGAGAAAGTAACTAATCCTACTACAGAGACATACACAGACTGTCCACTTGGGGGCTCCTCTAGATGAAACAGAATCTAATCTCACCCAACTTTTGAAGTATAATCAAATTCAGGCTCCTAAGCTAAGAGGCTGAACCTCTAGAGGACCATTTCAGGTAGCTTTTCTTCAGTTCTTCCTCTACCACTTTAGAACCCAAAACTGTGAAAGCCACCAGGCTGAACAATAGAGTAACCATGAAATACCCCCACCTATCTACATACACCTTTCTGGCCACAAAAACATTATGATTCACAAAGTCCTGAGAAGCCCCATTAGTCTACCCACCCCTTAACATTGTAGGAAAGCTGCCACCTGCACTTTCTTCAGGGGATTAGGAACAAGAGCTCTTGTGTCTGGGTATTTCTTTTTCTGCACTTTAGCAAACGTGTTGTGAAAAATATCTGTCATAAACAGAAAGTGCAGGCAGTTCATTAGTCTGGAGTATCAGTGGCTTGCTGTGCACCTTTGCGTCTACAGGAATAGGGCAAGAGTAAAGTCTTTAGTGTGGTCATCAGCTACAGCTCTATAGTCTTGAGCATTGCCCATGTGGATTTCAGCCCACAGATAAATAAACTGGGCTGGGATGGTAGCTTAGTTTGTAAAGAGCTTGCTGCGTTAATGTGTGCACCTGAGTTCAACCCCTAGTGGACTATGGCAGTGTGTGCCTGAAAATTCAGTGCTGAGAGCAGAAAACAAAGCATCTCTGGCGTTTGGTGACTAGCCATCTAGACAAACTATAAGCTCTAGTTTCAGGGAGATATTGTCTCCAAAAGTAAATGAAAAGTGCTTGTGGAAGACTTTGGATGCCGATTTCTTCTCCTACAAGCTTCTGTACAAATATGTGCACATACACATCAAAATGTGTATCTGTTGCACATATGCACACACGTGTGCACACAGACAGACAGACAGATGACAGACAGACAGACATGGGGATTCTGGGTGAAATAATAAGCAACCATAATGCAGGCACAGCTGCAAGCACAGTGTTTTAGATATAGCTGGAGAGGGAGAGGGAGAGGGAGAGGGAGGAGAGGGAGAGGGAGGAGAGGGAGAGGGAAAGGGAGAGCACACTTAAACCATGAGGAACTGGGCATACAGAGCCCACTATAAATACTCTGTTTCCTGAGTTAAAGCGCTTCCTTCTTTTGCCTGGTTGTAAAGATACAAAGAAAATATGATCTTAAAATCAGAGAGCAAAAGTAGCCATTTAGACTCAAGAAAGCAGTTCACCTTCTGCATGAATGAAGTACTATTTTAGCTGAGATAAAATTTCTGTGGGGGATCAGGGTGGTTCTGCCAGGATTCCTGCAGAGTCTCCTGTGGGTGTAGACATTTCCAGCTCTAGAGATCTATAACCTCACCTAGCTTGCCTAATGTCTCCCGTTTTGCTGAAGACCCAGGCCCCTGGGTTATCCAACAGACTTAGCATAGTGTCACAGGCTGGAATACCCCTCCTTCTCTCTCTGGCCCCTCCTCCCTCTATAGTGCAGTTGCTGGCTTGCTTGTTAACAGGCACTTCAGTTGGAAGTTTCATAGGAGGTTTAAAGTCAGGTCATATGGCTTTGTGTTGCCTCTACACTTGGCCAGAGTGAAACAGCTGTAGGATGAAGGAAATTGAGGCAATTCTATTGAGTCAGGAAAAGGATCCTGATATTTGCAGAAATGCATGGTCCTAGCATTTCCACATCCAATGTATTCAAAGATCTATGTTCACATTTAAAAGTCTCACAGGTGATTCAGAAATCCTGAGACCCCGACATTAGCGGCATCAAGGAAAGATTTCCTTGAGAACACCCAGATCTTTCTTTGAGGAAACTATCTTCTTCAAGGTGCCTGGTCACTGATCTTTCAGTGGGCCAGTAACCAACCCTATGCTGAGGTTTCCCTACCTCTAGATTAAAATCCTGAGAGCCTAGCGTTTATTTCCTTTGGCTTGAAACTACTTTAGGTTGAGGTTTCTGAAAAACTACATTTTTTTCTGAAAGACTGTCCTGCTGCTCTGTTCTTCCCATAGTTCCTATCCTAAGGGCAGAGAGGCAGTCAGGCCAGATGTTTCCATGTTCCACATCATCTACTCAGCCTGCTGGCTGTTCATGGAGAGGCCTGGGTCATGTACAGCATGAAGGCCTTGGCAGCAAACACTGGATCCCCACCTCCTTTTATTTATGAAAAGCTCGTGCAGCCATTGCAACCATTTCTCTGAAAATTATTATCACTGTAGGCATCTTTAACTGCCCCTGTTTCTTCTAGCATGAGTACTTGACTGCTTTACAATTTTTTGCATTGTCACAGTTATGGCCATGATTTATTGCCATCTAACATTCACTGTGTCGGGACAAGGTATCAAGAGCTGAACTGCCAATGGAAGCAGTGTAGTGACCCCAAAATGAGCCCGCAAGGTGGTGGCCCTCAAGCAGCTTTCATTCCAAGCTTAGCTGGCATATGCACAAGGTTTAAGAAGAATGAAGGGCAGATGAAAAGCCTATCTACAAATGTCTACCCATTTGCCACTTTTTAGATTGGAAAATTGGGTAGTTACCTCTCCATGTCCATGCTCAAGCTCCAGGTCTGGTCTAACAGTGAAACTTCTTACATTCTTGGTTATTGTTAAACCTTAATTCACCACATTAAGGTCACCTTGGATGTCCTGAGGAGAGTACATAGACTAACAGGCTCTGAGACAATTTAGGGTATAAACTGATTTTAGAGCCTGATTTTGGCCTGAATGACAGAGGCTATAGTAAAAGAAAAGTGAGTAAGAAGAAGGCCTCAGAGTAGTTGTACCAGCTTGCAATCTCTCCAGCCATAGGAGGGATTTCCTCTTTCTCCACGTCCTCACCAGCATCTGCTGTCACCTGAGTTTTTGATCTTAGCCATTCTGACTGGTGTGAGGTGGAACCTCAGGGTTGTTTTGATTTGCAAGTCCCTGATGACTAAGGCTGTTGAACATTTCTTTAGATGCTTCTACTTGAGGACCCAGCTGTACCACTCCAGGGCATATACCCAGAAGACACTCCAACATGTAATAAGGACTCATGTTCCACGATGTTCATAGCAGCCTCACTTATAAGCTGCTATAAGAAGCTGGAAACAACCCAGATGTCCCTCAACAGAGGAATGAATACAGAAAATGTGGTACATCTACACAATGGAGGACTACTCAGCTATTAAAAAAATGATAAATTCATGAAGTTCTTAGGCAAATGAATGGAACTAGAAAATATCATCCTGATTGAAGTAACCCAATCACAAAGAACACACATGGTATTCACTCACTGATAAGTGGATATTAGCCCTGAAGCTTGGAATATCCAAGATACAATTCACAGACCACATGAAACTCAAGAAGAAGGAAGACCACAGTGTGGATACTTAGGTCCTTTTAGAAGGAGCAAGAAAATACCCATGGAAGGAGTCGCAGAGAAAAAGTTTGGAGCAGAAACTGAAGGAAAGGCCACCCAGTGACTGTCTCACCTGTGGATCCATCCCATATACAGTTACCAAACCCAGACACTATTGTGGATGCCAACAAGTGCTTGCTGACAAGGAGCCTGATATAGCTGTCTCCTGAGAGGCTCTGACAGTACCTGATAAATATAGAAGTGGATGCTCACAGCCATCTATTGGACTGAGTACAGGGTCCCCAATGAAGGAGCTAGAGAAAGGACCCAAGGAGCTGAAGGGTTTGCAGCCCCATAGGAGGAACAACAATATGAACCAACCAGTACCCCAGGGCTCCCAGGGACTAAGCTACCAACCAAAGAGTACACAAAGAGGGACTCAAGGCTTCAGCCGAATATGTAGTAGAGGATGGCCTTGGAACATCAATGAGAGGAGAGGCCTTAGTCTTGTGAAGGCTTGATGCCCTAGTGTAGGGGAATGCCAGGACAGGGAAGTGGGAGTGGGTGTGTTAATAAGTAGGGGGAGGGAGGATGGGATAGGGGGATTTTTGGAGGGGAAATTAGGAAAGAGGATAAAATTTGAAATGTAAATAAAGAAAATACCTAATTAAAAAATTTTAAAAAATCACTATGCATAAAAAGAAGGAGGAGAAGGAGAGGGAGAGGGAGAAGAAGAAGAAGAAGGAGGACGAGGAGGAGGAGGAGGAGGAGGAGGAGGAGGAGGAGGAGGAGGAGGAGGAGGAGGAGGCAGCCTCAGCTACCAGCTTCTGAGGTAAGAATGCTTGAGTATAGAACACCAGATCCCACATTCATAGGTATGTTCTTAAGGGCAGGCTGCCTTAGAGCACCTTCTACTCCTCCCCCAACACACACACACACACACACACACA
>JADRCD010207068.1:0-33967 GCA_019843815.1 Montemys delectorum
ATTAATCAATGTTATTTCAACATGGCTGAGGTCTGTTTGTTTGTTTGTTTGTTTGAAGTCTAAGTTCATGTATAGAATTGGGTTTGTGTTGAGGGTTGGTCTGGTGCTGTGTATGCAAATGCTAAATTCAGAATCCCAGCATTTGGTTGCCCCAGATGACTCAGATCTCACATACACCAGCCTCTGTTGTGTAAGCTTTGCTCCCCAATTTATATATTGGTTAAATGATAGTGGCTATAGCCAATTATTCTGGGGGAGAATAGAGGTAGGCAGGGCTGTGGTTACTGGACTGAAGTGTTGCAAGTAGGGAACATGGGAGGAAGAATGAGAGAGGAAAAAGGAGGGAGAAAGACAGAGAAGATAGAGAGAAAAGGAGGTCTCTGTTAGAAAGATGGACTAGGAGCACATAGCCAAGTGAAATGCCCCCTGAGGACAGATTGATGGGGCAGAATCAACCCTAGTGACACACAAACAGAACAAAGTATTAGGGGAACACAGCTGTGAATTAGCCAGCGTAGCATATAAACATATAGATTAAGGGTAATTTTCCCAGTAATTGTACTAAAGCTGATTAAGTAAATCTAGTAGTCTGAATCTCTTATTTATGAGCTAGCTAGGGATAGAGATAAATATTTACCTTTAAAAACTCATTTACAGGTTTGGAACCTCTTTACTTTATAAATGTAAATAGCAGAATTATATCTGTATCTGTGGATGCAAACTTAAATTAAGTTCAATAATAGCAACACTAAGAGTGGATTTAAAATGCTTCTGCTATCTAGTTCATGGGAAAATCACATGTGACATGTGTTTTGCACTGAGCTTCAACCAAAGAATCTTCATGCTCACTGCTACCCAGACTGTGGTCCTCAATAAACCTCAGACCTGTATAATAATTCAATCCTTAGAAAAATAGATAACAGTAGACAGAAAGGAAAGAAAGGAAGGAAGGAAGGAAGGAAGGAAGGAAGGAAGGAAGGAAGAAAGGAAGAAAGGAAGGAAGGAAGGAAGGAAGGAAGAAAGGAAGGAAGGAAGGAAGGAAGGAAGAAAGGAAGGAAGGAAGGAAGGAAGGAAGGAAGGAAGAAAGAAAGAAAGGAAGAAAGAAAGATTGAAGGAAAGAACAAAGGGAGGAAGGGAGAAATGAAGAGAGGGGAGGAGGAAAGGAGGGAAGGAGAGAGGACAGAAGGCAGGTGAGGAGTAGGGTTAGAGAGGGGGGATTCTTTGGTAAAGTCATTGTGGTGTAGTTCTGCTGACTCAAGTATAAACGAAACAATTTCTCCACTTGACAAACATGACAAAAGTGTTCCAACTGATCACAACATGTAAAGTTACACTTACCTGTATTCACCAAAAGTTTCATCTTTTGCTGACTGAACTTCTGGATCTGGGTGTAAGTCTTCCTTTTCTTTTACTGAAACAAAAAGATTAAAGTAATCTAACATCATCCAAAGACACTGTAAAGACACATCAGCATGGCTGCTGAAAGCTAGACAGTTAAAACATATTGGCCAAAATTTTATACCAGTGGTACTAGTTTTCTGAGCCAGATGTTTAACATATAAGTTACTTATCATTTATTCAGAAAAGATAATGGATTTTCAGGGTTCTGTGGGGGGGGGGCAGTTCGTGGCAATCTTTAATGTTGTTTCTCACTATCAAATGGGTACTTACCTTACTGAAAGAATCCAGATTAGATCATTCTGTCCATGAACATAAACTCTCAATATTCATTTTTCTCCAATGATTTGAAGATGTAATAGGCTCCTAACTGACTAATGTCATGAAAAATAGTTTACCCTTCCCCTACAATCAATCGTTAGGGTGTTCGTCATCAATATTTTAATCAAAACTACTTCAATCATCAAAATAAGTAAGGCAACCACAGCCTTATACATAATGATTTGAGCAACAGTGGTGATGGCTCAGTTGGATAAGTATCTCTGAAATAAGTACAAGGATCGATGCTGTATACAACCACCCACATCCAAAAGGCAAACCCATGAAATCCAGCTACAATCCCATGTCCGGGTAGTTGGAGACAAAAGGATCTCCATGGCTTGCTGCCTGGCCAGTCTAACTAAATTTGTATGTTTCTGGATCAGTGAGAAACCCAGTGGTTTTTTTTGTTTGTTTTTTGTTTTTTTTTGTTTTGTTTTGTTTTAAAAAAAAAAAACCTAGGGTGGAGATGATTGGGAAAAATATTGGTTGCCAGCATCTGGCCTCCATATGCATAAGCACATAGGAAAATGTACATATCTCTCTAAGAATGGCCGTGTATAGTAGTGCAGACCTTTAATCTCAGCATTTGGGAGGCAGAGGCACAGATGCATCTCTGTGAGTTTGAAATCACCTTATTCTACCTAGTTTTAGGCCAATCATCTTTAATAGTGAAACATTCTTTCAAATAAATAATCACAGATATTTAACAGTCTAGACTGACTATGCATATTTCCTTTGGTTGATTAATTAAAGTATTTCTGTTTCACATATTTCATATATAATATACTATAAAGTTCTATCTGTGTAACTTTTATGAAAGCTTCCAAAGAATAATTCACAGTATACAAGACTTAAAGTAGAAGATCACATTAAGCCACAGTGTTACCTGAATACTTTCCACCTCTGTTCCTCTTCACAAAGCAAATAGTTAACAATATCAGTGTAAGAAGAGCAATTGCACACATTAGTCCAATAAACCAGCCTTGAGTGGAGATGTCATCATATAAGCCAGCATACTCTATTGGACAGAGAGAAGGCACAGCCGTGACTTCGAGAATCAGTTCATGATATTACATCTACACTGGGGCACAATCAGCTATTATTTTTCAATAATAAATAATTTTTGAGCCCATGGGAAATAAAGTAATCAGAAGAGCATTTTGTTGGGACATACTAAGAAATCATTCCTTTCTTCCTAGGGAAGAGGCTTTCTCCAGTTGCATTTAGCTTTGAAGGTGAGAATCAGAAAGGCTAGTCAAGTTAAAGGCAGAAGCAGCGGCAAGCAAGCCACAGCACAAGCTGCCTGCCGGGTTGCAAGCAGATCATCATGATGCCTCTGTGAGCTTTGGTTTGCTTTGCTTTCTCATTTAGTTTCTGTTATTAGCAGGTGTTAATTAGCAGGAAATGCTTTCAGGTATACCCAGTAAGGGAAGCATGGGGTCATTATGACATAATTTCACTTCGGTTATCTTGAAAGGCTATACATGCCGACAAAAAAACTGAAATTATGCCCTCTATCTTTAGTGTACACTATACTTTTATCTTTTAATAAAATGCCATATATATGTGTAAAATTAAACCATGGAACATGGTGAATTGCCTAAGACTACTGCCCATACAATTCCATGTCTCACCTCTCCCTCTTGTCTCTATTACATCTTGAAAAATGCTATCGTTATCACCCCAATTCTTAGTCATTAGGTGAACAATATGTTCCGCTCCCGGCACAAGTACCTCTACAGGGTGAATCTTTTGGGTAAGATTTACTCCTTCTGTTATCTTCCTGATACCTTTACCTAAGAAAGGTACACAGTTAAATCATGTGAATCTCAATCACTGAAAAGCAGGAGAGAAATGTAAAAAAAACCCTAAATATTATATCATTTTCTGAGATGAGAAAAAATTCATTTCATCATTTTCTAGTTTAAATAGTTCTTGAATTATTGATGGATCCAGAAAATAACATTTCAAGATTTTTCTCTTAAAATGTTGAAAATGAATGAATGCAATGATGTCAGCTATTGGACATTTACTGATAAAATGATACTATAAATCTGCCCAGTCATGTGAATGGCTCAATACCAAACACAGACTCAAAAAACAAAACAAAACAAAAAAGCAGAAAGCTTTCAATAAAGTTTTATATTGTTTGAAATTTTCACAGCTAGTGAAAAGTTGAATGCAGCCTCTTTGGCTTATGGCTACAAATAACATCATGATTTTAAGTATATTTTCATTAAATACATAAACACATTGTTTCCTTTGTCTGCTTTTGTTCTGATAAGATGGCATCACAATGTGTTTATATATAAAGTACTTTAGAATCTTTAGCTAGATTTATAGTGCAGGTTTATAGGTACATTTAAATGGAATGGTGTCATTGAGATTTGAAACATGTATAAAAATGAATTCCTTAGGAATTACCAATTATATGTCAAGAATTTAATAACTGAACCCCAGAGTAACAGATAAAGATGAGCCCAGTTTAATTAATATACATTGATTTCTGATCCTGCAATTAAATGTATAAATATGGGCATTAAATGCATAATTTCTTTATGAATCAACTCAGCGTAAAAATGAAAATTGGTAAATGCTTCAAACTTACATATAAAATGAAAGAAGATCCTTAGCAAGAATATAGTGGATGATAAATGATGAAATTCTGTGTTAAGTGGGCACAGGACATAACAATACTTGGTCATAACTTTTTATCACAGAATAAAACCTAGATACATGAGTACTGAACAACAATGGATTCATTTAAAAGGGTGGTACAGAAGAAATAAAGCCAGTTGCACAGAGGAGCAAAGCCTGTAGAATGTATCACCATAACAGAATGGAGTTAATTCTTACTTTAAAACCCAGAAATATTAGTATGTCATTTAGTGCAAGCTTTTGAAAAACAGAAACACAAGTGTTATCTTACAACCAGAAATAATGCCAAAGCATATTCTAACCCCATCCTTTCCTCTTTAATTAGGGAACCACCTTCAAACTGGAGTGATAACTAGAAAACAAAAGTCTAAGTATTAAAGCACAAGCCTTCAATACCACAGTCTTACAATGTGCTCCCTAATCAAAGGAAGGACAAGAAATATTTACAGCAATAGACTCAATGGATTGTCATTTTAAAAGTTACGATTAACAGCATTCTCAGTGCAGCTGAGATATGTCTCCTCTGTAGAACTGTATAATATTCAAAGATTATGTTGATGTATAGTGGGAAAGCAATTATAATTTACAGCATGGCAATATATATCTACAGAAGAGAAATCAGAATCAACAGGGGGAAAGGGCAGTAGCTGGAATACTGAAAATGCAGATCCCTAGAAAAGAACACAAACACCTTATTATGGCACATTGTTTAACAACCAAAATAGGATAGTGAAGAAATATGCCTTTATACACTGAAGAACATTATTTCTAACTTCAGTATGCAATGAAGATGTAGCATTGGTATGAAACCACCTATCAGGAGTTACTCTCTTCAAATAATTTTGTCAAGCATGAATGCAACCAAGCCTTGTTTTTCTGATGAATATAATAGAATGCAGACACAATTCAGTGTGACTGTGAATTCACAGCATGCAGAAGGCTCATGTACTTACTCCCCTCTCCTAGTGTGGCACCTTCCTCACTTATTGGCTTTCCACAGCCTCTTGAGGTACATGCCCTCAAGTAGAATTTGTATTTTGTTGTTGCGTTGAGGTTGGAGAGATGCCAGCTGGATTTAGATGGAGTAGTAACGTTGACTTCATTTAATTCTCCAAGCTCGCTGGTGTCATTTACTGAAGAAATATGCATGAAATTAGTGACTCAAGGTTCTTCACAATTGAAGTTACAGTGTATTGTAGTTTTGTTTCTATTTAGTGAAAAAGTTGCTATAGTTATTCATCACTATCAGCTCTTTCTAGGTACAGAATTATTATATAATTCTAAGAAAATACTAGGTTATAGCAATGGTAAAACCCTTCCCAGAATGAGACTCAGTGGCTGGTAGGCTAGGACTTTAATCTAAATTATAGCCATTTGATTCTGAATCACCATGTGAAAATGGAGACAATGACCTTAACAATTCATTATATACGTTAGGCATTTTTCCATTACTGAATGTTCACTGGATTCTTAATATAAATACTTTCCATTTCTATTGTTGTTTGAAATAGTAAACAATAAAGCACAATGATTATTTGCTTTATATTTTTTAGGGTTTCTCATGTAAAATGTGGCTTCAAGTGAGTATAGATGCTCCTGGATTGGTGACAAAATTATTCTGCATCCTTAGAGCATTGGAGGCCTCATAAATAAAAAAGAACATTTAATATTCCCAGTCTCCTGAAAATAACTTAGCAATGCAGTATACTATCGAATTTTGGTCACAGACTTTCATTATTGTTTGACTGACTCGATGTTGTGATGTACTGTGACTGCAAAGCCCCACCCAAGAGTACAGAACTACATATGGGTAGCTTAGGAGAAGACCAAAATAAAAAATACTGTGCTATCCCAGCACCAGTATCCGCTCTTACTATTTCTCTTAGATGCCCCCCAGTGATTGTTGGTAAGACTCTATTACTGGAGGCCCCAAAAATGTTTATCATGAGCCATGGAAAAAAATCAAGCTGGAAGTGGCTCAGAGGCTTTCCCTCTGACAGCTAGGTTTCATGGTACCTGAAAGTACTATACCAGATGCTTGAGGAGAAATTTCATCAGCATACTTACCAAGCTGTGAACTCTGAAAACTATATAAGGATCTAAGTGGTGTTATATATCCATTTTTGCAATGTTAAGAATATTATGGGAATAATCAACTTTAAAGAAACAAATTAGGCAGACTCCACACCCTTTTATTGTAAACCTGGCCAAGAATCCACTGTTAGAAGGTCATAGGCTCTAGGAAAGAATGTACTACTGTTATTTTGGTAAAAATAAAAATGCTATCAAACTATCTTCTAAATATTTATCTCTGCACCCATAGGTTAATGCAAGTCTCAGCTCTCATTGGAGATGTTTCTTTTTTTTTCCGTGGGAAGTTGTTAATACAGAACTCAAAACTGGTTAAAACACAGTGAATCAGTGACTAGACAGTGATAAACTTAAATGGGACATCTCATGACATAGTTTTTCCATACAAGGTGAGTAAATTTTGTGGAAGAATCCTGACTTTAACCCTGTAAGAGCCAGAGGTTGGGGAAGGATGCTCTGAAATTGTGTCTTTTAGATATAACATGGACAGTGGACTCATGAACTCACTGCAACTATGATTAGCAGCTCAGGGGTATGCTTCTCAATGTCTCGTAACAGGAAAAAGAAGGTCTCATTAGTTCCCATCTTGCAATGAGGGGATATTGACAGTCAGCAGGGACTAGGGGAAGGGCTGTCACTTATTTCAGTGGAAAAAAATCACAAATAAGTTGTCCATTCTCTGTAAATACCTTCCTACACACGGTCAACCTTAACTGGACATAGTAGACCATACACATAAAAAAGACATGGGAGTAGGAAGGGCATTTCCTGGGAATGAGGGGTTCCATAGAAAAAGGGAGGAAGATGAGAGAGGATAATGAGTAAGATGGACTAAATTTTATTATAAACATATTACAAAATAAGAATCTATTAAAAGTTTTAAACTGGGTCAATTTACTGAATGTGCATCATATTTGCCTTATAACACCAAGGCTTGCAGTTAATTCAATGAAAGTCAGGACATCTCTGAGCTCAGCATATAGAGAGTCAATGAACCACTGAACTGATGAATGAAGTATGAGTTTTTAAATATCTACTGTGCTCTGAACACAGTGTTAGGTGCAAAAAAGAAAGAAAAGGCTAAATGATATAGGGACATGCTTAAATTCTGAAGATGCTAATGGCAAGAAAAGAACTAGGAAAAAAACTTCTTTGCTCTCATAAAAGGCACATTTACTATTTACATAAAAATACCTTCCTTGTTCTGTATAAGGTAATTATATCTAGAAACCACGTGGTAACCTAAACATCATAAAGACAGAAACATTTTGGTTGTTTTTATCACCATTAAACACTATAGAGTCAATTGAAATAATTAGTAAAACCAATACAAGATCTAGGGAAAGTCTATACAACTCTGATAAATATAAACAGTAGTTAATTAGAATGGAGAAGAGCAAAAAAGGCATGCTCCATAAAATACATCCAACATTTAATGTTAATAGAGAAATAAATAATTTAATTTTAGTGATTTTTAAGAAGTAGAGTAATTATTGTTAAGTATTAATATTTCAACTACTCTGTTATGAGAATTAATTTTAAATCAAATTTAAACCTTACAGACAGATCAAACAAATGATTGAATTAACAGAGTTTCAAAGATAGGATACAGCTTCACTAAACCAAATGAAAAATTAAAACTCTTAAATTATTTCAGCTCTGTCCACAGTTTTAAAAATTGATTTTTGAAAGAATTGTGGTTTACAGACTCAGATTTGAGTTTGCCTCCTTACCCAAAACTTAATGTTGTATGACTAAATTAGAGTAGTCTATGTATGTCAATTCCCCCATCTATAATACAGTGTTGATATTCTGGATATTCACTATATTCTGAATATTCTGATATTCACTATAGTATGTATTCCCAAAGTCGAATGTAACAGCATGGAAGCAGCACTTACTACAAAGCAAACACCCGGCAAAAACCATTGAAACACCACTTCTCTTGGATTTCATTTGGATTTACATAAACAAGTGTGCTGTGCTCAGCAGGGATCAGTGGAACCTAAAGCTCATATGTGACCCAGACATGACAGCTTAAGAGACATCAGTGTAATACACCAGGCACATGATGAGGTTGGCTTTTGTGAGCAGGACAGACTGACTGAATGGCTGTAATCCCAGTGTGTGGGCTAATTACCAGTTCGTGACCATAAAGTCTTATCGTTGAACTGTGATTGAAGCTGTACTTTTCATTTTGAAATGATGCTTGTATTGGAAGACTGTTAACAGGTCAGAGATGTGAGGACTAAAAATACCCTACCTTTGTTCAACCCCTTTCCAATCTAATTATACAGAAGCTTGCACTGGGAGTCTCTCAGTAGGATCTGCCTGACTAGCAAGCTACCAATAAGGGTTCTTCACAGATAAATATACTTCTGCTTGAGATTGGAATCATTCTTCCATCCCAGAAAAGTCAGTCTTATTATGGACCTACATGTGCTTTGAATCGCCATTACATTATTTACTAACTCTGCCCTCTGGCATGCTCCACAGTTCTTAAAGCTAGTTAGAGATGGATGGTAAATATGCTTTCCCTAGTATCCACTGTCTTATTTACAAAATAGAAGTCCATAGACCTGTTGTAAATATAAACTGTGAATGCTTAATATAAAGAGAAACCTGTAGTCCCTGTTGGCCTAACTCACATTTGCCATTTGTGTTTGAAAACAGATACATGAAATAAGTAGATGGGTGTACATGACCATCTTCCAATAATATAGGAATTTATTATTGAAACACTCAGAGGCTTCAGTTTATGTGTAAGGCACTTTACCGATCCTTTTGCTATAGGGAATAGTGTTCATTATGGGGCAAGCTAACTTCTCAAATAAAAATTGAATCATTGGTAGGTTAATTCCAGTTCAAATCTGTACTTACTTATCTGGTATTGTAAGAGATAACCAGTTAAATTTCCATTTAGTTTCTTAGGAAGACCCCAGGATAAGGTGGCAGTGTCTTTATCAACTTTGATGACCTTGAGAAAACTTGGTTGTTCAGGTACTAGAAAACACAAGACCATATATGGATGCTTATAAACTATACATTCTGGAAAAACAATTAAAATCTTCCCCCATGAGATCATACATTAATTGAAACTCAGATGTGAACTCTTATGAGATGCATATTAACTTTCAAAAATTAAGGGACCGTTTAATACAGTCATTAAGTAATTTGCATAAATGGCAGCTTCCATATTTATTTTCTCACCTCCTTCTGGTGTCTGAAATATATAAGGGTCACTCTCTGGTCCAGCTCCTTTGGAATTATAGGCTAAGACTGTTAAATGAAATTCACTAAAGGCATCTAGGGAAGGAACCATTCCAGAGTTTCGTTGTCCTGAAAACCTTAGAATGTTCACTTCTTTGGGATGTGTCCTTCCGTCCAACAGGCTTTTTGTTTTCCACCAATTTATCTGCATTGAAAAGGCAAACACTTTAACACAACAACTATAATACCAGATGGTCAGTTGACCTCTTGAAATCAGTTTAAAATCTCAGGCAAGAAACAAATTCAATAGTTATCAATTAGGAAGTAAAAACAAAACAAAAAATATTAAACAAAAACAAAAACAAAAAAAACCCTAGTACTAACCTGGTACCCTCTTAGAAGTCCGTGTACTGTTTCCTTAGGAATTGATGACCAGGTAACTTTAACTAAAGTACTGTTCATAACATCCACACGATGGATTACAGGAGCTGTACTAGGATCTGTAAAACATTTAAGATTGATTAGCTTCCCATGACCTGCACACATGTCTAACATAATCTCATTCCCAAGTTGACCTTCATAACATTTATCCTAGGGAAATCATGTGTGTGCTCTTATTTTCAAACAGTATCAGCAGTTTCTTCTTACACTAGACTTTCTTGGCCCACAGGAGTTACTATATCTTATGGAGAAATGGTGGCAGGACTAAGGACAAAAGCAACTAGAAATTTAAAGCAACATCTGCTGAAATGGTCTTTGAATAATAAAAAAGTCAGCTCAGTAATTTAAAGAAATGATTTCAGAATTAGATCAATATTAATAACAACAGTTGTCTGGGCCATATTTTGAGTTATTTATATATTTGTATAGTCAACCTGACATGGTCTAAGGTAATCAGAATAAAGGGAACTTCAAGCTGAGAAAGATGCCTTCAATAGATTGCTGTTCAGCAAGTCTATGGGGCAGTTTCTAGATTCATTTACTAATCTTGAAGAGCCTCACCCACTGTGGGAGCTACCTTCCCTGTGTTGGTGGTCCTGGGTTGTACAAAAAATCAGGCTGAGCAAGCCAAGAACAAGCCAGTAGGCAGTACTACTTCATGACCTGTACACCAAGTCTTGCCCCGAGATTATGGTTGAGTTCCTACCTTGATGTTCTTCAGTGATGGAACGCGAGTTGCAAGCTGAAATAAACCCTTTCCTACCCACATTGCTTTTGACCATGGTGTTTATCATAGCAAAGGAAATATAGCTAGGATAATAGTCAGCCTCAATTAAGCATATACTATGCTTTAGCTACTTAGAGAATCTACCAGGATCAACTCATATGCACTTTAGCTTATCCTGAAGAGATCAGCATTGCCATTTTGTTCTAAAGAACTGAAATTGCCAAAAGGGAGACATCAAGACAAACTGCTCATAAATGATGTTCTTTGTGTTCTTTTATTTGATTACAATAACTTGAAAACTGGTAGAATGAGAGATTGTTTGTCATTATTATTGACCTTTCCCTCTTTGTTTAAAAACATGAATCTAGACACAAGAAGAAAATAAAAATATGTCCTAATGTGGAAAGTTGTTCAGTGCAGTCCTTTATGTTTTGGAAGTATAATTACAGCAGCTATTATGCTATTAGTTCTGAATAATATTACCTCATGTCAGCTGCTTCAAAATTGTGCATATGGTTAGAATTTCATATTCAAATCTGAGTGTGTATCTTACCTGTATGAGGAAGTCTCCAGGCATGCAAGTGATGCCTAGAGAACTGTATCAAGATGTTGCTAAGAAGTCCTCTACATGATATGTAAATATAACAAAACCTTGAAAAGTCCATGACCACTATGATTTTCCTTGAGTCTTGTGCTGATGGTACCAAGTTCTTGATTTTCAAAGTACAAAGAACTTTAACAGGTTCTTTGATAAGGCTGAAACTTTAAAAACACTTATTTTGTTGTTATGATTTGGGTTTTTTGCTTTGTTTTTAGAACTTTATTTTTTTTCTTAACACTGTTTCATGTGTCCAAGAGGCTCAAATTTGTCATGTAGCCAAGAATGACTTTAACCTTCCAATCCTCTAGTCCCAATCTTCTAAGCAGTGGAATTATAGGCATTTGCCATCACAACTAGCATTTTGACATGCTACTGCTTCAACACAGAGCTTTGTGCTTATTGGGCCAACATTCTGTCAGCAAGCTACATCCCCAGGCAAAGTATTCTTTCTTTTTTTATTAGATATTTTCTTTATTTACATTTCAAATGTTATCCCCTTTCCTGGTTTCCCCTCTGAAAAAAACCCCTATTTCCTCCCCCTCTCCCCCTGCTCACCAACCCACCCTCTCCTGCTTCTTGGCTCTGGCATTCCCCTACACTGGGCCATAGAGCCTTCACAGGACCAAAGGCCTCTCCTCCCATTGATGACTGACTAGGCCATCCTCTGCTATATATGCAGCTGGAGCCATGCATCCCACCATGTGTACTCTTTGGTTGGTGGTTTTGTCCCTGAAAGCTCTGGAGGTACTGGTTAGATCATATTGTTGTTCCTCCTATTTGGCTGCAAACCCCTTCAGCTCCTTGAGTCCTTTCTCTAAACAAAGTACTTTCCTAACATTTGATTATGATTAAGATCAACCCTAACTGCCAGGCATGTGTGTAGTTTTTGGTCTCACAAGAAATATATTCTCTTTGCAAGTAGTATGCACTCAAAAATGTTGACACAAATTAGTAACTTGAAAATGTTCTTGGTGTGTTAAGGATTTAAGAATGAATCACTCACAGTCTTCCCCTGAATAGAGTGTCACTGGCTGAGGGTCAGGCCCAGAGCCTAGTTGATTGATGGCTTGGACCTGGACATCGTAAGGAGCATAAACAGTAGGTGTCATCACACGTAGTGTGTGGTTTGTAACTGTTTCTTCTTCCCACTCTTCAGGGGCTCCCTGCGGCTTCCAGCTCACTCTATATTCCAGTCCTGGCCCATTCTGTTCCATAGATTTCAAAGGCTAAAACAGAAATCAAAGTTTAGTTGATGTACTGGTAGATATAGTGACCTAAAGATAGCAGTAACTAATTTAAAGAGTTTAAGAGTTATTAGAGAAAAAAGAGATCTTATCAAGGCTTCTTTGAGTCAGAAACAGATTTGTCATTTTACTAGTTTAATTTTATATAGCAATCTTCCACTCTTCGGAGACATGGAATGTCAACACTTTAGAATTATACATATATGGTAAAATATAAATGCCTATATGCAAAATAAATAATTAATAAATTGTAAATAGTCTTTAAGTTTTCTTAAGCTTCTGCTATATTCTACATTTTTACTACCAAAGCAACAAAACTAGTGCCCATGAACCAAGAGTTCATGCCCCTCAGCCAGAATACTTTCCTCCACACGTTTCTGACCCATCTTCCATGAAAAGAGAGAGATGGGCTATATTTAATTCTGAAAAATGTACACATTTGTAGAGAAGACCAAGAGCAGTAAATCTTTTTTCTAATGAATACTTCTATAGCTCCTTGACACAAAATGGCTTTTCTACTTACTTTATTTTGCTGTCTAGGAAGATTTTGTTGAAGAGTTTGATTTATTTAAAAATTAGAAATTGGCTATTTCCATTTTAATATTTTTAAGATTTATTTATTATTATATCTAAGTACACTGTAGCTGTCTTCAGACCCACCAGAAGAGGGAGTCAGATCTCATTATGGATGGACGTGAGCCACCATATGGTTGCTGAGATTTGAGCTCAGGACCTTTGGAAGAGCAGTCAGTGCTCTTAACTGCTGAGCCATCTCTCCAGCCCTCCATTTCAGTTTTTAACTAAGGGAAACTTGAAAGAAAAATAACATGCTTTAAAGCACCAATTTAATTTCACATATGAGTATGTCATTTAAATGATTCAGCTATGTAAAAAAATCACTTATAATACATTTTTCATTAGGCTTGGAAGTTGATTTATATCAAGAGTAGTTTTGTTTGTGTATGTGGGTGATTAAATGCCGTATAAAATGCTCTTGTAGCGTTTACTATGCTTCTTCACTCAGTACAAGTGACTAAAATACTTATTAGAAGCATTGGTTGGATCACATTGAGAGCAGCATGCTTTATCAACAAATCATTTCAGTTTTATAATTATCCCAAAGTAACTACTTACATTAGCTAAAAATGTTCATCAAGACAAAAAATGGCTCATAACTCCCAGACCTACTTTTTATATCTGCATGTGCTACAAAGTATTTTTAAAAACCAACCAAGGGCTATACGTGGTGGGACTGATTGTTTTGGCAGCATGTGTATAGTAGAGGATTGCAAATTTGATCATCAGTAGGAGGAATGGACCTCGGCCTTGTGAAGGTTTTGTGCCCCAGTGTAGGGGAATGCCAGGGCCAATAAGTGGGAAATGGTGGGGTGGCAGGCATGGGGAGGGGGGAGGCAACAGGAGTTTGTTCTTGTTGTTTTTGTTTGTGTTTGTTTGTTTGGAGGAGAAACTGGGAAAGGAGAAATTTACATGTAAATAAAGAAAATATGTAATAAAAAAGATTTGCTGTTCAAAAAAATATTTCATATAGGTATTGTTCTAAATCCTTATAATAACTAGAGTCTTAAATATTATCAAATCAATAAGATATGAGCATTATTCAAAGATTTGTTTTCATTTTTAATTACATGCATGGGGTATGTCTGTGTGTAGGTATGCCCATGGTCTACAAAGAAAGCACTGGGTCTCCTGAAGCTGAGGAGCAAAATATGAGTAAATTCAATAATATTATTTTTACATATTTATTGTCATTAAGACTGAAAAAGTATGATTCTTTTTGTAGTTTGGAGCTAAAACCTTTTATTAATGACTAGAGAACTGACTTGTTGGGTAAGAGCACACACTGCTTTAAGGAAGATTAAGGTTTTTCCTGGCACCGATGATGGGGGCCTCATTGTCTTTGCAACCTCACTGTTCTTAAAAAAAAATACTATTGTGTCATTAGAGGTAGCAAGCCAATTTAAAATGAATAAACAAATACCAAAGAGAAACAGATTAACAAATTAATACACACCTCCCATTTTATAATCATTTCCTTGGGTTGAGACGCTTGAACTCTGATGTTCTGTGGATTCTTGTCTGGAGCTGAGAAATGACAAGCGTTAAAATTATTTTTTTACTTCATAGTAACCAGTTGATTTAATATCATAGAGCCCCCAACCCCTCAAAAGCCAAATAATTAAATATTTTACAATATTTATTAATTCAATAGTTTCTAAGAAGATTTAAGACAGCTTTGCAGAATGAATTTTATTAAGAGGAGTAAGATTGGATTTTTATTCTATAATGACTATATGGTGGAAAGTATATGATTTACTGTAGATATTTTAAATTTAAGCCTGCTAGCTAAAATTTGAAGCTTATTTTAAGAAAAATTTTTGTTTTCAAACTGTATTTGTGTCACAGTTATTGAGAGAAGTATGTGTTGTAAATACATGCCCATAGAAGAATGAATCTGAGCTTTATGTATCAACATCAACAAGTAATTTTTATAGATATGAAATTGAAAGTAGCATGTAATACATACATGAAATACATTCATGCAGATAACATTTTACTAGAAACATCTTAACAAAGGTTTTTAACACTGAATCCAGTATAAACTAAAAACATACAAGCACCAGATTCAAGTTTTATTTCATCTTGCTTTTTCCTTAGTCAAAAATGTTGATTATATCCCAGCATACTTATTTTACTCAGGAAAAACCAAACACCATATTATGGCCATGATACTGCCCAATGCTAATTCTATCAGATATAGTTTCTACACTGTCTCTGTTGGTGATTCATACAATTATCCTGATAATTTAGACAGGTGTGGAAATATGTAAATTTTGAATTCAAAAGTAACACTAGGACCCAGTTTTACATTTTTAAAGGATTTTTATATGAGCCAATGGTGTTTCTTTGGAAACTGAATCCATGGTTTCCTTTATCTACTGAACTTTCATTTAGAATTTCCATGATGAAATGTACTTCAAGCAGGATATTGAAATTAGCTGTGAGAACTTACTGAGAATAGTATTTTCTCACACACCATGCACCAATTTCAATTTCTTCTTCACTATCAAACAAATTTACAACTCTAAAAAAATACGCTTCTGGCATTGTACATTGCTAGTTTATAAAACTTTTCAAATTATTTTGAGGAATCTAAAACCTTATATTACATGCTTGATCTTTTTCAAACACATCCAAAAGCAATGATCATACCAACATAAAATATTTTGTTAGAAACCTGATGTTAGACTTTCCATACCTGCTGGTGGAGTTTCATGATGGTCTGAAGGCAGGCTAGGATAGCTTCTTCCGACTTCGTTTACAGCCGTGACCCTAAACTGATATCTCACATACGGAGCCAAAGATAACACAACATCTGTTTCTTCTCCCTGGACTCTAGTTAGCTCCTCCCACTTTCCGGGTTCCTCTCTGTTCCCTTCAAATTCTACAATGTACTCTGAGGGAAGAACATGAACAAGCCATTAGGACATATTGAGTCTGTTGAAGGTTTATTAGGATTTATTTGCAATATTATAAGCTTTTTTTAAAAAGGGAGAAAAATGATATTGGAGCTGACAGAAGGAAAAAGGTTTTTTGTTTTGTTTTGTTTTTTTGTTTTTGAAAGCTTGAAGTCTTGGGTTCATTTCCCAGAACCCATATAAACAAGAGTTGGTAGTATGCATTGGTGATACTATACATGAAAAGTGAAAATAAGAGAATCGCTAAGAAATTCGATCATCAATGTGAGAAAAGGACCTTGGCCTTGTGAAGGTTCTGTGCCTCAGTGTAGGGGAATGCCAGGGCCAATAAGTGGGAGAGGGTGGGGTGGCAGGCATGGGGAGGGGGGAGGCAACAGGGGTTTGTTCTTGTTGTTTTTGTTTGTTTGTTTGCTTGTTTTTTGAGGGGAAACTGGGAAAGGAGAAATTTACATGTAAATAAAGAAAATATCTAATAAAAAAATGAAAAAAAAAAAAAAGAGAGAGAATCGCTAAGACTCCTAAGCAGGTAGCCTTGTCTACTTGACAAGTCATGGGCCGATGGACATCCTGTCTCAAAACAAACAACCCAATAGAGAGCCAGCGCTTAAGAAATGATAACCAAGAATGATTGCCTGCGTGTGCTCATGCATATACACATACCCACATCTGTACACACAGAAAACTGCATACATCAAAACATACAACAACAAGGTTAAAGAAAAGAGTAATGTCATTTCCAGGGAAATGAGTTAAACTGGAGAAAACCATCTTAAGTAAATTAATCCAATCTCAGGAAGATAAACTTTTTGTCTTTTTTCATTGGTGATTTTTAGATTTTTATATAAACACATAATCATGAGCACACATGAGACATGAAAGGTGAGATAAGGCTATCATGATGCACAGGACAGATATCTAGCAGGAGAAGGGCAGTAGGAGGGAGGGTCCGGAGCGTGAAGGGAGTATGACCAAGGTACAGTACATATTGTACAAAGACTTAGAATTATGTAGCCAATTAAATGCAGTTTATAAGAGTATTTTCAGAAGGTTAATCCTGGGACTGGAGAGACAGCTCAACAGTCAACAGCACTCACTGCTCTTACAAAAGAGCCAGGTTCAGTTTTAAGCATGCACACAGCAGCCCACAACCACCTGTACCTCTAGTTCCAGGACATAGAGTGTCCTCATCTTACCTCTACAGATGCTGCACTTATGGGTTGCACAGATATACAAGTAGATAAACACATATACATAATATAATAATAATAATAAATAAATCTAACTTATTATGTAATCTACCATCTATTACGTAATTGAAATTGACATGTTACAAATGTGACTCTCTTAGGTAAAGATAAAGGTCATCTCAAGCTCTCCTACCGCTGATTTTGCTGTTGTGGTCATCTCCCGCTTCCCAGGACAGCCGGACACTCCTGTTTTGTCTTTCTGACAAGTGAAGGTTTTCTGGAGGATCTGGAACACCTAATCGGTAAGAAAATATAGCTGTAACATGACAGCAAAAAGCTTACAGGAACAATAAGGATATCAGAGCAGAGATGGTTCCATGTGACAGGAACCATGTTTTTCGAGGGTTTTAAAGATCATTTGTCAACAGCCAAGTTCAGCTCTGTGAGATGACATAACACTCCAAGCTTACAGTGTGTCTATATACCCTCCTCTCCAGGGATGCACCGAGATGATGGTGATAATATTCTTTTTATACGTGTGTGCTTCTTTAAAGTTCACAAAGCACTTTTATCTGTGTTCCTATTTGGTGAGAGTGCTTGCCTCTCTTGGTCAATGATTCAAAGAGAAACTGGGCCTTGGACATATTTGACTTTCTGTCAGTGATACATGAAAATAACTGACAGCTCTGGTTATGTGTGCACACTCTTTACCAATTAGTGCTTTCAAAACTTCAAATATATTCCTTTAAAGAATACTTGATGTCTTCATTCAACTTCTTGGGGCCCTTGGAGCTCTGACAAGTTTCTGGTATAGAACAGAAACATCAAGCACCCACCACTGAACACTCGCATACCCCAGTCTTCCACAGGGCGCACTTTTTTCTCTGAACAGTAGGGATAGGTGGATTGAGACCTTTAGTTGTCTTTCCACTGTCAGCATCCCTCCTCTCCTTCTGCTATTGGAAAACTTCCCATGAAGGGAAAATAAATTATGAATTAATTAATTTCTTTTCTATGAGAAGAGTAGAAATAATTTGAAAGTGATGTTGTACTTTAAACATCAATCATGACAATAGAGAAATGAAAATTCTCTGTATGAGCAGAGGCTTCACGAATCATTGACTTTAATACCTAGAAACAAGGAAAGTTAAATGTCACAGGAAGCATGGGCAGAGATCTCCTTCACTTGTTTTCACTTACCAAGGACGGTTACTTGAGTTTTTTCCGAAGTACTATCAAGAGAAGTTTGAGCAGAACAGGAATAAATACCCTGATCTTCTACTGTGATGTTAGATATGGTCAGATTAGCTCCATCAATCACTATTCTGTTGTGGGGAGGGAGGGAAGCAAACACAAATACATGATGAGGGTAAGAACAGCTGTCACGACAGAAATACAGTCCATTAACAACACACGGTGCAATATCTTTCATAGAAAATGATTCAAGAGAATGATGAAACCAGTTCATACCCTGCAGCTGTTACTGGAGAAGGACACTGATGAAGATTGAGAATAAAGTCTTACATTGCGCACACATGACTACACAGTATTAAATAGGTTCACAATTTCCAAAATTACAAAATCTAACAATCTGTGACGCATGAGCTGTGAAGGAACTCTGGGCTGGCTGCCATAGCTCAGAAGCACACCCCGATAATGGAGTTAGGATGTGCTCACAGAATTATTCCGATGTAAGCAGGGAACCTTACACAGAATAAAGGAGGATGCTTGTGAGAAAAGAAGATTCTAGAACCCCACACAATTCCACAGAATCAGAATATTATAATGGCATCTGACAATATATTCTTTCATGATACTTAGATGATACTGCCCTTTCATCTAAGAGTTAGCTCCAAAGATCTATAATAATTAAAGCATTTAATGTGTTTGAACACTAGGTGGCAGTCCTGTACTTCAGTCTTCAAATTATTTCAATTAACTTTAAAACAATTCTATGTATTTTGCCAGTTTGCAATAGTTTACTACACAAAATAAATTCTTTTTTAACTTTATCTCAAATCTATACTTATATAGGGATTGTTCACATGAATCCTCACAATTTTTACATTAAATTTAAAATACGTTCACAGCGATAAGCTATTCGGTTGAAAAATACTATAAGTAAGTTTTTCTTTGTGGAAAGGGGGACAGTCCTACATAATTAAACATTTTACTGGTAAATTAAAAACTGAAAAATCTGAAGAATAGAATAAATTCAATCATATGTGACTACCTTTAGACTGGAAGTAGTGCCCCTTGTTCCTACATCAATTTGTATAATGAAAAGTTGTCAGCCAGTACTACTAGCTGTTGATGGGCAAGAATTGCATAATATAGGAGCCACAGCTGAGACTAATGACTTTCCATTGAAAGATGGTATATGTGCACATACAGAGATATTATCAAGAAGGCCAACATAGTAACAGTCATGAAAGGAACCAACTCAAGAAATGATGAATGAATGGTCCAAAAAATAATGAATAATGACTTATTTCCTATATTTTCTAAGGCCATCAGATCTTAATTCACAATAACCTTAGGCCCCAGCTTTTAATCTTTCTCGTCAAGTCATGTTATAAAAAGTGGTGGTTGAAAGGCATCAAGCGGACAGTGCGAGGGTATCAGTCCATTAAGTACCAGTCTTGGATTTGAGTATCACTAAGTTGGACTCCATTCTTTTAACCAAGACTCTGTTGTGCTTTCATCTAAGGAGAGCTTGTGCTATTCCTAGACCTTCAGAGTTACTATGTAACTTCAGATGAGATTTGACTTCAAAACGATAATTTCCTGTCTCTCACTCAAAGACAATACAAGAAGCAGAACTGACCTTCATGTGATTTAAAAGAACAAGCAGGATTTCTGACTTTTTTGATTCTATTGAATTCTATTGATCCCTCTCTTTCTTTGATGCGTTTAAGCTTCAGTGATTCTCAAGCCTCACTCAAAACTTTCTTCTATCTTATGTATTACTCCTATTCAGAATACTCAGAAATGTATCCTCAACATTTCTGAGTATTCTGAGAAATGTATCCTCATGCATGCATGAGTTTTACCTTCACAGATTCAACCAGTTATGGATGAACAATATCTTTTAAACTTGCACCTGTACTGAATTGTACATTTTTTTTCTTGTCATTGTTCTCTAAATCACACCGTATAATGACTATTTTATGAACATTCACTCTGTATTGAGTTTTAAAAATAACACAAGTGCAACTTACATCATAAATAAAAGCATGCAATTTAAACAGAATCCCCTTCTATAGAGCATAATTTACCACACAGATTTTGTTATTTGCATAGGATTCAACATGCTATTCCTACAGACAAACCAGCTAATGTTGACAATACCTTATAATACAATGACTGCCAGTTATAATTGGGGTTTATGGGCAAGAAGGATTTGTGTGGGGATGATGGGTGGAATAATGGAGTGGTCATTGGCTTTTAGGAAGAAGTATGAACCATGGTTCTGAACCATGATTCTGATAGACAATAGGGTATCAGAAGTTGGCCTCTCCTATAACATCATAGGAGCAGGGTTTCTGAGGGGTACATAGTACTTTTCAAATACTTGGATGACAGACTAATGCCCGCAAACAACAGTTAGCAACACCCCTGACAGCTTGCTCTTGCAGTCGTTCCAGTGGTTCAGGAAGCTCCTACACCTATGCAGTTAATTTGCAACTCACACCTAGCTTCTGTTTCCTGCACTGAGGAAAGAAACCATGCTTTATAAAAATTATGGAGCAAAAACAAGAAGAAAAACATAAAACAACACAAAAACTAACCAACAAACCAAAGAAACCACAACAAAACAAAACAAAACAAAACAAAACAAAACTAGGATTTTAAGCTCTGAATCCTGACATGAAAAATGAAACAACTGAATGATTATTTTTTTTTTTTTTACTTTAATGCAGTGGGAATAACTTTAGGACTATTTCTCTAATGTATTCTCTTAAACACACATGCACACAAACACACACACACACAGTGCCTTTTCTTTTTTCTTTTTTTTCTTTTTTTATTAGATATTTTCTTTATTTACATGTCATATGATAGCAGTATCGTTACCTTCCATCTTCTGTCCCATTCATCTCAAAAGCTTCTCCATCTTTACTCCAAGACAACTTCAAACTGTGTTTCAAATGTGAGTCACACTGGCTTTCGCAATATAGTTCAAGCACATGTGATTTAGGGATTCGAGGATTCTTAGGAGAAACTCTGAGCTTTGTAGCATCTGTATGTTTTTCAGTCAGATAAAAAGATATTAGGACTACAGAGCATACATAGCTTATGTTGTTAAATTGTCTGCAACCCAAGCAACCAGAATTGTCATGATCTGTCACATCTACATTTGATGTGTCCTATAGCTATATCCTACCATTGAACCTGAGAAAATTTAAGTGCATGAACAAAAGTTAGAAAATTTTCTTGCTATTGTTTGCTAACGTAAATAACTAAAGTAGAGCTAACAAAGGTTTCTAGAATTTTAAAATAATACAATTTCTCATTTTGTAGTGTCCACTCATATAACTATGTTACAAGGAAAATTGTCAAGTTAGTCAGTTTTATATTCTTATTAATTTAGAAATCTGAGCTAAAATGGTGAAGTCCTGGCATAGTTGTACTATCCACACAAACATGGGGAATTGCACAATAAGTCCTCCCAAAGGGGGCCCTGTATCTGCTTCCTTACTCAGAAATCTTTCCAGAGCTTACAGGGGAGGACGCTATAAACAGCTAATATCTGCTTGTGGAGTTTATTGGTGAATGAGTCAGAGATCACAATGATTTAGCGTAGAAGCAAATGCTACCATCAAAACTGTGAAACTCAAAGACTAATGACTATTAACATAAAAGTGCCAGTAAAGGCCAAGCCTATCAGCAGCTTCACAGGGCTTCACTGAATAGGAATGGCTGCTTTACAAAGATGTTTCCAGTTTAAGGAGAGCAAAACAGCCTACCCAAGCTGACAAGCTGTTTTTTTCCCTGAGACTAAATTTCTATGATTTTGTTAAATGTTCAGACAGAAAGTGATACTTGGTAGTATTTCAAATTTTCTACTGGAATAAAACACAGGAAAAAAAAACTAAGACAGATATTTCTTAAGATACTGATTGTCGTCTACCACTACGGATACACAACCAAATCCACGAACATCACAACCTGCCATAATAGCAGTAGTCTTTGAGAAGAAATGCAAAGAAGTGCTTTTGAGAAATGATCAAGGAAACTTCAACAAGTGTTATAAACTTAAATGACACTGTTTCATCTGAGGACACAAGAAGCCACTGAACCCCTATGAGAAGTCATGAAGGCAAAAGCAAAATAACAGTACTTCTAATATCCAAGTTCGCTGTGATGACGGCTTTTCCCATGGTATTGTCCACCCAACAAGAGTATGACCCTGCGTCCTCCTCAGTAGTTCTGTAGATCACCAGTGTGCCATTTTCATGGGTATAGTACCGATCACCTTCAAGGGGATGTGTTTCATCAGCCACTTCCCTGTGGAGATGGAGATTTGGGTCATTTTTTACAGGGACACGAGTTTTGTGTGCTTCAGATACTGTTCACTAATATCACCCAGAATTACACATTCTTTGGGTGCTTGGTAGACCTTCTGCAGTGTTCCTGTGGAGACTGATTTCTCTCTGAGAACAGTCTGGGATGTATAGCAGAGCTGACCAACAGACTATAGCTAAAGGGAACCCAATTCCCTCCTTGTGCTATTGCTTCTGTCTGTCTTGTAACTCCTAGTACCACTTTACATGTGTCCTCTGAGCTTAATAAATATTTTCTGGCTTATTTATAGTGAACTCTTTCATTAATGGTTGCTCTGGGCTAGCAAACGGGAAAGCTAGTAATTGAAACAGATAATGAACCTTCCCAACCTCCTGCTGTCCTAGGGGAACATTGGTCATTCAGAAATATTATAAGCCGGGAAGTCTTGCCTCTCCTGTGGACATACATTACACTTACCCTATCAACCTCGGGCTCATTTTCTTCCACATTCATCCATTCTCCAAGCATTTCCTGTCACAGCCTGATTAACCCTGTACATTTCACAGTAAGTGATGGCCTGTGCTCACAAGTTCAGAGGACAAATGGGCTGCTGGCACAGGATTTTACAAAGTGGGGACGAAGCTGAGAATGGTATGGGATTTGCCTCAGATGTAAAACTTAAAAGCATTTCAGAAATCAAGATTAACAATATTTTAATCAAATGTTATCAAAAGTTAACATCAAATAATAATGGACAAAACGTCACAATTTGGTTGACAAGTTGTAACTTTGAATTTCTACGGCCTGACCTCACTACTTCCGACCTACTCCAGGCCCTGTAAAGCAACAGAGTATTAATTTCACAGTAAACTAGCCAAACTTTATCAGTAAAGCAACTAACACAGCAGATGCTTATGGCAGTATGTTTAAGTTAAACAACAAGAGCATTTTTAAGGTCAAAATGAATGTCCTAGGTCTTAAGACTGTTTGTAATTGAGTGTAGGTTAAGATAAACAGCCCAGAGGCCACTGCAACCCATAGACAGACCCATCATAGACAGAACAAAGCAATCCTTAAAATTGTCTTATGAATCACTTTAATTCTTTGTTTTCTTTATGAACACAAATGGCTCTGTAAATCTCTTCATGTGAAAAAAAAATTCTAGACCTCTGGCCAGTGTTTTCAGGAGAGATGAGTAATTAAATGTCTTTCCTTATTTCTCAGAGGCTTCGGCTCTCTGTAGCAACACAGATGCAGTTCAGGCTGCCAAATGGTGGCTCAAGAATCCCTCACATCCACTCCCTTAAGAAAACAGTAAGCATCTTACCAGACCACTGTAGCCTTGGGTGAAGCAAAATACTCGCAGTGTAAGAAAGCATTGTACCCAACTACTGTTGCATAATTTTCTTCATTCTTAGTTTTTATCAGTGGGACAGCATCTAGTCAAAATAATAAAAATAAGTTTTAAACCTTTCTGCAAGCATCAGGTACAAAGGACACTTTTTTATGTCCTTGGCATATTTATAAGAATGTATGACTGCTGAACATTTTGATATGTATCTGTGAATTTCAATATTATACAAAATCAGCACATTCTGAAAGAGTAATTTCAGTATGAGACCCAATGACTGTAAATAAAATGTACAACGCTTTTGATTTTCTTGCCCACTGTTTTGTGTCCAAAATTCAGCTGATTCTTTGGACTGGAGAGAGAGCTCAGTCATTGAAGAACTTGAAAGAAGTTGATATACAAGCATTAGTTTATTCCCCAAACCTATGTTTAAAAAAAAAAAAGGCACAATCTTGTAGTCTTGCCAATGGGGATTAAGAAATATGTAGATTTCCTGAGGCTCACTGGTAGATAATTGAAGAATCCTTGATAAGTTGCAGACCGCAGGCCGCTGACCAACATCTTCTCAAAAAATAAGGTAGTGTTAGCACTCCTTCTAGGCTCTACCCAAAAGTTACCTGGCAACAGCCAGGTAGGCCTGGCTTACCATGAAAGGGGCTCTTTGGCCCTTCCCTCCCTCGCTCTCTCTGATTCTCCTCTCTTCCTGGCCCTTTCTTCTTTCCCCTTCCCCGACCCGACCCCACGCTCTCTTCAGGTGTTCCTGACCAGCCTTTCTTCTCTTCCCCACTTCCTCCTCTACCTTACTCCTCTCTTCCCCCTCCTCTTCCCTCTCCAGCTCCCTCTCCAGCTCTGCTCCCTTTCCTGTCTGTCTTTCTGTCTCTACTCCCTTCCCAACTCCCCTCCCCATGTCCCTCTGCATGAGCCCATCGAAGCACCCTTCCCACTGCACCGTACCACTCTCCATCAAACAGATCCTAGCTTTCCTTTTTTATAAAACACAACAGATAGTACCTGAAGAATGATACCTGAGGTTGTTCTCTGGCCTCCAGACGAACACAAACACATGCATTCCCACATTGGATCTAACACTCCCACCCCCACAACAAAGCAAGTACTTGTGACTATAACTTCGAGGCTTTTCCTTCAGAACCAGCCAGAGAAGCCGCAATAGGGTATGCTCACCTACAACGTCAATATTGGCATTGGCCAGAATGGTTCCGTGAATATTTGAGGCTTCACACTGATATACAGCAGTATGATTTGGCTGTAAGTTTGTAAAACTGATTTCCCTGGGGAACATAACGTCACCAGGAAATGGATGATCTGAAAGAGAAGAGAGAATGTCAGTATGATAAAGAGCAGAATATAAAATATTTATGAACCATTTATTAAATGTGTCACACAGTATCTATATTTTAAGACCAATTTAGGTTGAACAATAGTTCACTGGTATCTTTACATTTGGCTCAAATTTACACGGATGACACTTTAGACACTTTTGCGTTTGCAACAACTTTTCAAGTGATACTTTCAAATAAATACTATGAAAATCTGTGTTGCCCTACTGCCTATAGTTGATTCCTGACCATAACAAGATTGGAAGCGACCTGTTTGACATATGATTCTTACTGTGAGCTGACTTACACTTCATCATTTGCATACAGATGTTAAGCAGTACAGAGCGAAACAATAGGCTCAAACTGGTCCTGATTTCTCTCTTGGCAACGTTTTTTCCTGGTTCACTCTCCCACCTTTCCATTATTTTTTGGATCTATGCAATTATTTTGTGTGCTTTACATTATCATTCAGCCATTTCGAGTCCACAATTAACAAGACTTAATCCTTCTTTCGTCCCTTTCTCCTCCACTTTTTCTTCAGTGTAATTGTCAAGTTTGCAACATTTTAACAATAAAATCTAGCCTACTTTCTTCCTTTCTATAATGATCTCCATTTTACTCCTTGGTTTCTGGTTACTCTGGTAGATTTTTACTCACCTTCGAAGATTTGGAGCTAGTGGCAACACATGGGAGATGAGTGAAGTCTGTCTTTTTGGGTCTGGGTTACTTCACTAAATATTATATTTTCTAGTTACATCATTTACCCACAAATTTCATATTTATTTACAGCTGAATACTATCCCATGACATACATGCACCATATTGGCACCATCGATTTATCAGTTGAACTACATTTAGGTTGTTTCCATTTTCAATCTGTTTGTGACTAGAGATCAATCCTAGAAACATTTCACCCAGGGAACACAGAACAGATTTAACATCTTATATGTTCACTCTCTCTCTCTCTGTGTGTGTGTGTGTGTGTGTGTGTGTGTGTGTGTGTGTGTGTAAAACACTAATGACTAAAGAATAATAATGACTAGAGCACCTCTGAATTTAGGAGGGAGAGGCCAACAAAAATTAGAAGGAAATCATGTAATTACATTTTAAATACGTTACTGTTGATCCTGAAACTATCTTTTGGAAATTGGAGCACCTAAAATTTTAGTGCACTTATTAAGAGTCAAAGAATGCCACTGGATATGGCCCAAAGACATTATAACATTTTCTCTGCTCATGACTTGTAATATCAGCATTTGCAAGGCTTTGTAAACATCAGTTTCAGAGAAAAATGAATATCCAACAGCATCTGGCTCGCAATCTCAAACACTTGCTATGCCACAACAGAAAGGCAGTAGGAAAAAAATAATTTGGGGCTAGAATTGTTGAGAGGGGGGATAACAATTCAAAAAACTTTAGTTTAACCCACATCAATAAATAATTTCTTTTTCCTATTTCCATAATATAAAATAACAACTCCATTAAACTTTTTGTTTGGGAAAACAGGACCTACTACATATTGGGGTTTTATACATTCTTTTTTTCTCACTAGAACCATAACGTGTGCATTCCTCCAGTCCACTGTGGTGTTTTTGAAGATGTATAATGTGTTCTCAGGCTTTAAACAGTAGGTATCTCCAAGCAGTGACTAAATACTTGTGGAAATATCTGAAATAAGGACAAAGGATGATATTTTATTCATCAACATTCCCTGTCATTAGGCAGAAAAGTAGGTCTTGACTGTCACTCACAGAACTATGTGCCTATGTGCCTCATCCAGAAAAGAAGCCGCACAGATGAGGATAAGCCTCGGGACTTTGAGATGGAGAAGTTATACTGTTAAGTTGGCTCCGTGTAACTACACTGTTCCATGAAGATCAAAAACTCTTATCTGGGTATAAAGTGTAGCAGCGAGAAAACAGCCATGGTTCCAGTGATGTCAGCCATATAGATGGAGAAAGAGAGAAAGAGAGCCACAGGCGAGGAACGTGGACAACCTGTAATAACTCTAAAGGCAATGGAGATAAAAAATAAAGGAGAGGGGCAAAGATAGGGACAGGGAGAGAGATACTTTGACTTCCTTCCTGTGAGTCTTGTACTGACCTTGTAACTTATAGAATTATGCAACAACAAAATTGTACAGGCTCAATCCACTGAATTTTTGGTAGTGTTTGATAGCAACATCAAAAAGCTAACACACTCAGGATGATATTCTCAAGATCCATCCATTTTCCTAAGAATTTCATAAATTCATTGTTTTTGATAGCTGAGTAAGTACTCCATTGTGTAGATGTACCACATTTTCTGTATCCATTCCTCTGTTGAGGGACATCTGGGTTGTTTCTAGTTTCTGGCTATTATAAATAAGGCTGCTGTGAACATGGTGGAGCATACGTCCTTATTACATGTTGGAGCATCTTCTGGGTATATGGAAGTGGAAACCTGGGTCCTCTGGTAGTACTATGTCCAATTTCTGGAGGAACTGCCAAACTGATTCCCAGAGTGGTTGTACCAGCTTACATTCCCACCAGCAATGAAGTAGTGTTCCTCTTTCTCCACAACCTCTCCAGCATCTGCTGTCACCTGAGTTTTTTGTCCTAGCCATTCTGACTGGCATGTGAGGTGGAATCTCAGGGTTGTTTTGATTTGCATTTCCTTGATGATTAGGGATGTTGAACAGTGCTTCTCAGCCATCTGGTATTCATCAGTTGAGACTTCTTTGTTTAGCTCTGTACCCCATTTTTAATAGGGTTATTTGGTTCTCCGGAGTCTAACTTCTTGAGTTCTTTGTATATATTGGATATTATTAGCCCTCTATCAGATATAGTATTGGTAAAATTTTTTCCCAATATGTTGGTTGTGGGTTTTGTCCTATTGACAGTGTCTTTTGTCTTACAGAAGCTTTGTAATTTTATGAGGTCTCATTTGTCAATTCTTGCTCTTAGAGCATTAGCCCAGAAGATTGGAATACATAAAGTACAATTCACAAACCACAAGGAACTCAAGAAGAAGGAAGACCAATGTGTGGATACTTCGTTTCTTCTTAAAATGGGGAACAAAATATCTATGGAAGGAGTTGCAGAGACAAACTATGGAGCAGAAAATGAAGGAAGGACAATCCAGAGACTGCTCCACCTCAGAATTCTTCCCATATTCAGTCATCAAATCCAGACACTATTGTGGATGTCAGCAAGTGCTGGCTGACAGGAGCCTGACATAGCTGTCTCCTGAGAGGCTCTGAAAGTATACAGAAGTAGAGGCTCACAGCCATCCATTGGACTGAGCACAGGGTCCCCAATGAAGGAGCTAGAGAAAGGACCCAAGGAACTGAAGGGTTTGCAGCCCCTTCGGATGAACAACAATATGAACTAACTAGTCCCCTCAGAGCTTCCAGGGACTAAACCACTAACCAAAGAGTACACATGGTGGGACTAATGGCTCCAGCAGCATATATATAGCTGAGGATGGCCTAGTTGGTCATTAAAGGGGAGGAGAGGCCCTTGGCCCTGTGAAGATTCTATGCCCCAGTGTAGGGGAATGCCAGGGCCAGGAAGCAGGAGAGGGTGGGGTGGCGGGCAGGGGGAGGGAGGAGGGAACAGGTTTTTTGTTTTGTTTTGTTTTGTTTTGTGAGAGGAAACTGGGAAAGGAGATATCATATGATATGTAAATAAAGAAAATATATAATAAAAAAGCTAACTTAAAGCTTAGAGATAATTTATCAGCTACCTCTTCAGGATTAACATGATGCATAGGCTTCTAAGTTCTTTATGAACAATCATAAAGGCTGCCATGAGGGACTGAGTCACTGATCTCATCCTTTATCCCTGTACTATTACACAGGCCTTAAGGCTGGCAGAGGTAACCTTATCACCCCTGGGTGCCACCTCACATCCGGGCCACAAGATGAGCTTCAAACGGACACAGCATTGCAAAAAAAGAATTACACCAACATCATCCTGTGAAGATGAAAAGCAAGTAGCCCTCACTCAGCTCTCGTTCTGGCAAAGGGTAGAAATTGAACAATACACTACACGTTATCAAAAGAGAATTTGTCAGGAGCCATCTATGATAGGCTAAGGCTAGCAGGTAATCTTTCTGGAGGTGACCCACTGTTTTTGCCTGGTCTGGTATGACTGAGCTCAATGGCAAGGTTCCAAAGAGACTTCATTTCAGGATTACTTCTTGCAGCTGATATGCCTTTCCTGTTTTTATGAAATTAATATCATAATCCCTGGGCGTTAGCCTACCCTATTATTCAGATTTCCTACAGATCAACATAAAGATGAACTTTCATGAATTAATGCAGTTTAGATGGATTAATGATTCTATAGAATTCCTGATTTGATTCAAATCATTTTAGGGAGAAAGTTTTAAGAGATGGCTTTAGCTGTTTTGCTAGAAAGATGTAATAAAGTTAGAATCAAGAATAGAACACACCTACTCCTCATAATCGTAAGTAAAGGCTGCATAATAAGACATACAATGAGGTCTCATAATTACATTAAAAAGAGAAATAGACTTCATACAAATTTGTGTTCAAGGAAAAACATTTATATCCAAGGAAGAAGCCACAGGTGTTGCTTTGAACTTATAATGAGCATAGTAGAATGAAACATTGCTTTGAATTTGTTATCAACATTCTTCTGAGACTCCCTTTTCATATAGCATTTTATCTCTGAAGTAATTTTCTAAAAATTTTTTTTTCCTAAGAAGGTATAAAAAGGCCAGAGAAAAGAAACAAAGTTGTTGGTTGAATGGTTTGGCTTGAGAACTCTGCCTCATCCATCCATCCATCCATCCATCCATCCATCCATCCATCCATCCATCCAAATGAATATGTCTGTTTATCCGTACATATATGGAAGCATATGTGTAGGTATGTAAACATGCATGAAATACTTGTGGAGTGTATGAGACAGGTGGTTGGGCCCAACAAAAATGTGAATGTGTTAATGTGTGAATGAGAATGTGAATGTAAATGTTAATGTATGTAAGAATGTATATGTCTCTGTGCATATTTGCCTGTATAAAGCATCTTAATTTTAATTCTTTTCCTTTCCTTCCGCTTTGGTTCACAGAGTTTACCAGCCACACCAGTGAAAGACTTCTGGCTATCTGGCCAGAGAAGGCAGTGCTAGCAAAAATTCCTTTACCTAATCACCTGCTGTTAGCAACAAGTGTCAATAGATCTAAAGGTCTGTAGCTTCAGGCCTTAGAGTAACTCCAAACAGGACAGAAATAAGTTATTAGAGAACGTAATCCTACTTTATCACAGAACAAAGTCTTGCCTCAGCCAATGTGCTTCACAGGTACCTAGTTCAGAGCTAGGATTCTGAAAGAAATTGTTCTAAAGTCTCAAGAAAACATAACTTTTAATATTTATCTACCAAAATACACTAGTCCTGACATAATCCCATAATTCTTCCTAGACATTTCTCTTTCATAAGTTCAATGAAAATAGGACAATAAAGTCAGAGATTCTACTCAGAGTTGCTCCTTTTTCTATGCTCCATTCTAGCCCTGAATTTACTTGTGTTCTGTCTTCAAGTAAATACTGTCATTCCAGTGAGCCTCATCAATTGCATCTGAGAAGTGAAGAATAATGAGATCTGTTTTTCCAAGGTGCTCTCAGAAATACTGCATGCCATCTCAGAGAAGGCTACATGGATAATCAACCACTGTATTCACTTTTATTGAATTTTGAAATAAGATTCACAAAGTATGATTTCCTAAATATATACATCCAATGAGATTTTAAATCCTCTGTTAGTCAAACCGTCATCACACAATGTCCTGGTAGCAGGTAATAGAAAAAACTGTTGTGCTCAGGAGCTGTACAAACTGCAAGGCTCATTCTCCACCAGCCTGACTGGCTTCAGTCTTTCCTACATTACTGGAGAATACGGCTATTCCCGTCTCATCCACCAACAAATCTGTGTGCTCTACTTTGAAATATCCACTACCTGACCACTATGACAACATGTCTAGGCCCAGGACTTGGTGTCTTTCAGTCATCTTTTTGCAGTCATAAAGTTAAAGGCTGCATTCAAGGACCAGAAAATTCCTTAAAAGCATAAATTACAAGGGCTAGGGATATAGCTCAGTAGTAAAGAGGAACCGAGGTTCAAACTCCAGTACTTCATAAACAAACAAACAAGCCATAACATTTCTCAAACTCTTCTATCAAAACTCTATATGATCGCCCATCTGTCATCATTAAAATCCCAACACCCTAATCCAGCCTTGTCATTGTCTATGCTCTGATGCGTTCATCAACTGAGTGATTTCACAAGCTGATTCATGCCCTTCCTTGTGGCCCTTCCTCATGCCCTGAGCTTGAGCCAATCAAGTCTGTTTTCATTTTTTTTCCAGATGCACACACCTGGGGAATCTTTTCATGTACTCTTCCCTCCACTCCAAAAGCACTCACAGACAGCTGACTGCAAACGACTTCCTTACGTTTTTTTCATCTCTCAAAGTATGTACTTTCATAACCGTAAATCTGCCTTGCATCTCGAACTTTACACCTTAGTACCTTCCTACATACCATGTATGAAATTCTCACCAACATGACCTTTCCAACTATATGCCTTCTTTTGCCTTTTTATAACTCACTGAATCCAATTAGTGCTGTCTGTACCTAGATAAGGGTTATCCGCTGAAGCATGGCAGCCTGCCACTTGCCACACACCAAAAGAAACCTGTCTCCCTCCTTTAGCATCCATCAAATACCAATAACTCCTCAGCTACGGGTGGTGCCTCATAAATATCGCACACCCACCAATGCCAGAGTTTTGATGGACAGATCTTACACAGTTAAAATACATGCTGTGAGTTCACGGGTGCAATGGCTATTTCCTGTCCAGAAGACAGCATTTCATAGCACTCCTCCCATCCGCCAATTCTTACACTGCTTCAGCTCCCTCTTCTGTAATATTCCCTGAACTTCCAAAAAAGATATAAGTGTCTCATTTGGGCTGAGGATGTATTGACAATGACTCTCAGCATTTGTCTAATTACAGAACTCTAAATTAACCACTGTCTACAAACAGAAACTTCTCTGACCAAGCCAGAGAGTATCCCTAAACTTCAGGGTTCCTTAGCCCACCCTTAAGGCACTTCAATATTATATCAGTGATCCAAATAACAGGGCTTGAACTCCTCACCCTCCAATAACCACCTCCCATGGTTGCTCTTTTATGCCAGATCCTGTGCAACACATTCTTGGAATGGTGTTTTTCTCAACCCACAAGTCACAACTATTTTCAGTTCTGCTTTGCTTATGAAAAAAAAAAAAAAGGTTTTAAGAGGCTCAGTGGCATTCACAGTTCCACAGTTAGCAAATGTTAGGATGGCCATGCAAACACTGGCAGCGTGGCTCCAGAGTTCATAAACCATGCAAGAACTCTACAAATAAATTATTACCTTAGGTAGCTGGCTAATTAATCTCCTTCAAACACTACCAACTAGCACTGCTTCCATTCTGCAGCTTGGAAAACTCATGCTAAGATGATCCAGCGACTAGTTTGAGGCCACAGAATTGGGAAGAGTTGCAGCCTAGGGATAATTTCAGTTTGTGAACCACAAGGAAACATAGATAATATGGACAACCAGGACAAGGGAGTAAATGGGAGCCCTCCAACTGCACTTAATAGTTTTTTTCTCCATGGAGCTACTTAAGCAGAACACAACACATAACAGTTCTGTCCTCCTATCTGAACAAATACCTTCAGAACAGGCTCAGCTCTGGGTCCAAAAGGAAAGCTCTGGGGTTTGGCGACTGATGCAGTGAGGAAGCTGAACCCCAGGCCTGGTCCATTTCTGTTTTTCCATGTCCAATCAATGTGGACAAGACTTAAGGGGGTTTTCTAGTGTTGTCAACAGCAGCTAGGGAGCTATTGCGTCATGTATAGTTTCAGGTATCACATGTGTCCTGGCCACAACATGGAGGTAAAGTGAGACCACCAGCTATTCTGGGCAGGGGCAGAGCCAAGGATTGAGGATGTTGCATGAGTGCAAGAAATATCAACTTGCAACTTGGGCTTTCATCTACTGGGTTATTCTATCATTCCTTCTCAAGAGCAGGAACAAGGGTTGGTTTGTATTAATCCTATTACTAATTCAGTCATTAAGTCATTACATACTCTATTATACAAATAAGTATATGTAACATAATATATATATATAATTAAGTTAGTATATGCATATATACTATCCATGGCTCTTCCACTGTGTTTGTTGTAATCAACCAAATTGCCCATAAGGAAGCACCTGATGATTTTCTTGCAATGTGTTATGCAAACACAGCCCATCCCATCTACTTCATATGTCACCAAACTGTATATGCTATCCCATTCAATTGCTGTATTCCCTACCAGGTCACTCTCAAGTCTTTT
>JADRCD010207069.1:0-14533 GCA_019843815.1 Montemys delectorum
AAAAAAAAAAACCAGGTATTCACACACTGAACAGCTTGAAGAACAACCCCACGCTCCTGAGTCAGCTTTCCCGTCAGAGTCTTCCTTTAAGAAATTCCAGATCTGCCTCTGTTCAACTATACCGGGTTATGTCTGCTTTCTCCAAATTTCATCCCACAGCAGAGACGTCTAGGGCCTGGAGAGGCAGATGAGAGACCAAATCATGGTTAGGGGAGGCAGGAACACAGTCTGAGATTCGTTTGGGGATAGGGAGAGTTACCAAGACTTAAGCCTTCCAGCCACTGCTCCTGAGAGGCTTGGAGCACCATTTACTGTGAGCTGAAAACCATTTTCTCTTCTGTTAAGGAAGGATTTTCCCCCCACGGATATCCCAGAGGGAATGCTTTGTTAAGAGTCAGGGCCAAGGTTTAGGAGTCAAAGGGCTGGAGATTCTGCAAGCCTTAAACAAATAATATGAGCACAGCTTATAAGAGAGGAAGACTTTCCATTCCTGAAAGGCCCTCACCAGGGACCAGAGCTGCACATGGGGACACGGGACATCATGTTACAACAGCTACCCATGTGCGATAGGTAGGAGGGGGTCAAGGAGAGGTCAGAGAGAACAGGTGGCATTCTTAAGTCCCCACTACCTCAGGGGCCTGTTCATTTGTGAAATCACAATATGGATTCACATTAATTGGTGAATAGGTCCGGTCCAGCAACCTACAGGAGAGGTGCCCATAACTCCCCCCTTTAAAAAGATTTCTTTTTAATCATGCGAGTTTGTGTGTGTGTGTGTGTGTGTGTGTGTGTGTGTGTGTGTGTGCAAATACCTGTGGAGGCCAGAAGAAGGTGTTGGAGCCCATGAAGCTGGAATGGTTATGAGCCAGTTTATGTCAGAGCCAGGAATCAAAAGCTCATCTTCTGCAAGAGCAGCAATGTCTTCAGCCCCTCAGGGGCCCCTCACAGTCAATAAATGACAAACTCTGGCCTTTTCCCGAAGCAGAATTCAAGCCTATGCACTAATTCAAGCCTATGTAAGAAAATGGCTAAAGAGGTAGAACTCCCAAAGACGCATCAACGATGTGTCTTAGAAGGATCCCACAGGGAGAGAAAGGGACGTGAGTGGGATGTTGGGAGAGGGTGGTTCTGCCGTCTGAGGAGAATTTGTCAGCGATACTTTGGTGCTGTCAGACCCAACGTGGGCAGGAGAGAGGTGCACTGTACTTGGAGCAAGGGTCAAGTGAAACTCAGGAAAACTGTCAGCCCCCTGCCTGAGGCCTCCAAAGGGGGACCATTGCTCCTTTGATCCAGAACAAAAACATCATGGGGGAAAGTGTTTAGCAGAACCCAGAGAGGGGTACCTGTGATGCAAGGGTTGCATGGCAGGATATTGTGGCCTTTGGTGCTGGGGTAAACTACTATTGGCATGGGTGATTTGGCAGGGAAGGAGCTGGTGAGCATTTCTCTCTCTACCTTGTAGCTTCCTGCTCACACCTCCCTTTGCCTGGGAACAGTTGAAAAGACGCTGCCCTATGCAGCACTGATAGCTCAAGCCTCTGGGACACAGGGCAGGGTAGGGTGACAACCAGATAAGGAGCAGTATGTGAATGTTAGGCAGCCACCTGGAAGCACAAGACGTCTGCTGCAGTCCCTTGTTGTTGTTGTTGTTGCTGCTGGCTTCTTTGTTGTCTTACCTTTCTGGCTCCTGTTTTAACCCTAGGATGCCTGGCCATCCTATCTAGTTTCTAGGCCCTCCCTCTGCTTCCACCACCTCCGAAGGCAATCAATTTATGAGATTTCTGTTTTCACCTGTGACAAAGTTGTAGGTTCCAGATTCACCTGCCACTATAAACAATGTTGGGTGGTGATGGTACATGCATTTAATCTCAGCACACTGGAGGCAGAGTCAGGTGGATCTCGGAGTTGAGGCCATCCTGGTTTACAGAGTAAGTTCTAGGACAACCAAGGCAAGACAGAAACCCTGTCTCGAAAAACCAAAAGAAAGAAAGAGAAAAAGAAAGAAAGAAAGAAAGAAAGAAAGAGAGAGAGAGAGAGAGAGAGAGAGAGAGAGAGAGAGGAAGGAAGGAAGAGAAAGAAAGAGAGAAAGAAAGAAAGAAAGAAAGAAAACAAAGAAACAAAGAAGGAAAGAAAGGAGCTGGCATGCTGGCTAGTTTTCCACCAACTTGACACAGGCTGGAATCATTGTAGAGAAAAGAACCTCAATTGAGAAAATATCTCTATAAGATCAGGCTGTAGCCTGTAGGGTAGGGTGTCTGTGATTGATGGGGGAGGGTCTAGCACATTGTGAGGGGGTGGTGGTCCTAGCTTCTATAAGAAGGCAGGCATGGGGAGCAAGCCAATAAGCAGCACCACTCCATGACCTCTGCAGCAGCTCCTGCTTCCAGGTTCCTGGCCAGTTTGAGTTCCTGCCCTCACTGCTTTTGATGATGAACTGTTATCTGGAACTACGAGTGAAATAAACCTTTTTCTCTCCAGTTGTTTGTGACTGTAGTACCATCTTAGCAATAGCAGTCCTGACTGGGGCAACTGAAGCTTCAGAAAATGCACAGTAAGCATCATAGAACTGCAATCCCAGATGAGGGAAACGAGTGAGGTGGACTCTGGGATCACCCATTTTGGAATAGGACGCATTCTGGACTTTGAAGCTTTGAAAGGATCCCAGGCAAAGCACGTTGGTCTCAGCAAATTAAAAGCCAGGCATTGCCAGGTATGGCATCACATGCCTGTCATCCCAGCTCTTTGAGAGGGAAGTAGGAGGATCACAAATTCACCTGTCAGTTTGGGGTTCATAGTGAGACCCTGTCTCAAACACAAAAGGTCAAACGAGGCTTTAGACAGAAGTTGTCAGGGTAGAATACAAATGCAGAATAGGAAAGAAGGGACTGTATGGGAAAATCTGCTTAAGTGCCTCCTTGAAAACTTGTTTCCCAGGGAGATGTGCACACCTAGAGTGTAGCTCTGTAAGGGTTGGTGGGCAAAGGGTGACCAAACGCTCTCAACTGAGTAGGACAGAGTTCATACAGAGCAACGACACATACAGACACCATCTGCCTTGCAAATAGTAATTCCAAACTACACATGGCTGGGGGGAATTTTAGAATCCTCAATCTAATAAAGCTTAAAACAAATCGCCCAAAGGGTGGTGGTGGGGGGAACAATCACATTCAGAAGTAAGTAGTGATCTATCAGACAAAAATTTCTATATTCTCTAAAGAAATACCTAAATACACACAGTCACCAGTCGTCCCCTTTAAAATATCCACCATTCAATTAAAACAACTAGACTCACCGAGGACAAGGAGAATGTGACCCGCACCAAGAGAAACATCAGCTAATAGAAATACACTTGAAGATGACAGAGTCGATTAGATGAAGAGGCAGGCACATTAAAATAAACATAACTCTAAACATAAAATGTACTCAAGTGTTGGAAGGAAAATATGAATAGAATGAAGAAAGAATCAGAGATACAAAATAAGAACCAAATGTAATATCTAGTTATGGGGCTTAAAGTAAACTGGAAACTTCAGGAGAGAGAAAAAAAAGGAATGAAATTAAAAGCATACAGCAATAGAGACTATCCAGATAGAGGCAGAGAGGAGAGATGTAAGGAAATAAAAGGAAGACACGGACGGGGTCTAAGTGTGTAGGTGGAGAGGAAGGACAAAATGGTGACCATTTGTTTTTTCCAAATTTGACATTAAGGACTATAAATATCACTGAGCCAAGAATTACAGTGTTATCTTTGTAAGAAACAAAACCACATTAAGGTGTACTTTAATCAAATTACTGGGCTGGATTTAGCTGGGTTAACAGAGTGCTTGCTTAGTGTGCAGAAAGCCTTGCGTTCACTTCCCAGGATTACATAGGACTGGGTGTGATGACTCACATCTGTAATCCCTGCGTTTGAGAGGCAGAAGCAGATCTCTGAGTTTTGAGACCAGCCTGATCTACAGAGGGAGTTCCAGGATGGCCAGGGCCACACAGAGACATCTTGTCTAGAGAAAAAGGAAACAATAACAATAAAGAAACCAAATTGATTCAATTCACTAAAAACTGGCAATAGAGGAAAACATTTTAAATGTAAACAAAAAACTATTAATTTATATTTTAGAAAGAGTAAGAAATATTCCAGACTTTGGCCAGAGTTATTCAAGTTAGAAGACAATATGTCAAGTGTACATAAAGAAAATGAGAACTCAACCTAGATTCCTATGTCCAGGAAAAATGCTCTTTATAAAAGGCAAAGACATAATAAAGACTTTGCAAAGCAAAACTATAGAGTTTCACTACAAGCAGATCTGCATTTTAAGACACATTAAAGGAAGTTCTTTAGGCAGAAAGCTTAGATCTACACAAAAAAGTGAAAAGTGCCAGAAGTGGTTCACATAAGAACCACACAAACATGAACATGAAAGGCAACAGTGTAGATAAAATGAAATGTAGAAAGGAATGTTCAGGCCACACAGAGGAGCAGGAGGAGGAGGAGGAGGAGGTGAGGAGCAGACAGGACAATAGGAAAACAAACAGTAAGGTATTCTATTCACATATGCTTTTAAAAAAGACACCTGGGGCTGGCTCAGCGGTTAAGAGCACTGACTAGTCTTCTGTAGGTCCTGAGTTCAAATCCCAGCAACCACATGGTGGCTCACAACCATCCTAATGAGATTTGATGCCCTCTTCTGGTGTGTCTGAAGATAGCTACAGTGTACATACATATAATAATAAATAAATCTTAAAAAAAAAGAGACACCTTTAGGAATGCAAATACTTTTCAAGTAAAACAATAAGATATTGCACATACGCCATTTATTAGAAACCTGGAATGGATTAATTACTGCAAAAGAACACTACAGAGCAGAGACTATCCCCCAAATAAAGAGGATAATCTTATAAAGACAGAAAAAAGTAAGAGGATATAGCGATATTCAGTGTTTGTGTATCCGCCCATGAATAGAATATTATAGGACAGGAAAGAAAAACAGATGAAACACAAAGATGAATTAGACACATAATTACAGCTAGAAAAAATATAATTCTCATGAATCGATAGAACATATAGAAAAATAAGAATATAGATGTGACAGCATGCTCACTTGACTTGAGCTGAGACTTACAGACCTTGCACAGCAACAGGACACCCATTTCATTTCAGGTTTACATCAGACAGTTACCAAGGTAGATTATAGTTTAGGCCATAAAAACATTTTTTAAAAAGGACTACATTTGATCAGGGAAGGTAGCTCAATGATAGAGCCCTTGCTAGCATGTGTGAGGGCCTCAGTTAAGTTCCCAGCCCTGCAAAGAAAAAAGACTAGCTACATTTATTTTTAAATTTTTAAATTGATATTTTAAAATTTAATTAAATTGAAATTAAAATGTAATCACCAGATAATTAAAAGTAAATTAAGTTAGAAGTAAAACCAGGAATAAGTCTAGAAAAATATCCAGATATTTGCAAGATAAATGAAGAAAATGTGAGGATAGTTTAGAATTTTTGTTTTGAACTGATGGAATTAAGTAAGACATAATTTTTGCTTTGTGTGTATATATGTGTGTGTGTATGTGTGTGTGTGTGTGTGTGTGTGTGTGTGTGTGACAGAGTCTCACTAGTAGCTCTGGTTGTTCTGAATCTCACTCTGTAAACCAGGTTGGCCTCTAACTCACACACCTCTACCTTCTGAGTGCTGAGATTAAAGGTGTGTGCCTCCATGCCCAGCATAAAGCATAATTTTAAAATATGAAACTCTTTGTTTTTACTTATTCACCATGTTGTACTGCAATCACCACTGTCTAAATCTAGAACATTGCCAGTCCCCAAACCAATAAACAGCAAGTAGTTTCTGCTTCTTCATCCCACAATCCCCTAGTGATCATTACCCTACCACAGGCAGGTCAACTTTGTCCTAAGCTCTGTCTGTCTGTGCTTATTCATTCCCCAAATGTTCATTTTCTGTTTTGTTTTGAGACAGGGTTCACTTTGTAGTCCTAACTGGCATGGAACTCACTATGGAGACCACACTGGCCTTGAACTCACAGACCTGCCTGCCTCTGCCTCTCAGTCAGACCCTTCCCAAATGTCCATTTGCTGCAATAATTTACTGCACTGTCTGTATTCCCCGCCTTCTTGTGTCCTGTGAATAAGGATGTGTAGGCAGCTCTGCCTGTCTGGGTTGCTGGTAGCCACACTTGTGGGATTTTCCACCATTCAAGCTAAATATGTGTGTGCTGTTTTCTCTCGCTAATCCATGCCATCAGTTCACTCCAGTGACCCTCCAGAGGGCAAAGGGCAAAGGGAGCATGTTTTCCTTCTCCCCTACATTACTAAAACCTACTGGACCATATGCTTTAAAATAGTAAATTTTAATCACATGAGTTACATCTCAACTTAAAAATATAAGGATCTGATAGAAGTGACTTTGTGTCCACCCACATCTGGCCTGATGCAGGTTGACCTTGCTGTCAGTAGAATCTGTCTTCTCAGAGTCCACACTCAAGGACAGCTGTTTGGTCTCAGCATGGTTCCTGTAGGCTCCCTCCATGACCTGCAGTGGAGAACGAGCGGCATGTTTTAGCAGCCATGCCTATTTTCCGATGGTATTATTTCTTTAATGTCTATTGCTAACTCTCTCCATAACCAGGTTCGGTTAAAAGGATAAGAGATGATGGAAAAGTGCTTTGCAACTTCCAGAAAGCATTTCCAGACTTTTTTGATCTTAAACTGGCCGCATAATGGCAGTCTCTGAGCTCTGGCCCCCCCCAAATAAAGTCTTGCTTACAACAAGAAAACTGTGTGTTTGAACAGGTTGTGGAGAAATGGCCTCTTGCCCACAGCTTACAAGGATATTACGAAGGTCCATAGGCTTTTAATGAATAACTTCCAATGAAAGGCTTCGATTAGTCTGTGTTGTGCACAATTACCTCAGTTATTAGTCATGGGGAGGATCCAGGGGTTACGTGGTTTGGCCTCATGTACTCCCCATTTTTATCATGCTGGCTGTGAACCCATTTTCTCCAGCAGGGATATATGTACCTAGATACATTTATTTCTTTGGAGTTGGGGCCTGAGTCACATGACTGCCTTCTGCCAGCTGTGCTCCCCGAGTTCCCTGGCCCGTCTGCCCTTCCTTCTTTCTTCCCTCTCTTCCTTCTTCTTTTCTCCCTCCCTTTCTTTTTTTTTTTTTTACTTCTTCCTTTTCTTCTTCCTCTTTTTATCTCAGGTCCCCCCTCCCTCAATTATGATAAAAAATATATAACTTAAATAGATGATTTTGGGTTGTGCATGTGCACATATGTATATATGATGTTTGAATGATACATGTATGAATTATTATGTATGTATGTGCTGCATGTATTGCGTGTATATGTGATATATATATATACATATATATATGTATATGTATATATGTATGGTGAATGCATATGTGTGAACGGGGAACAACATTGCTGTTTTCCAGGAGCCATCTACCCTGTTTCTTTGAGAAGTCTTACTGGTGTGGAACTCATCAGTTATTCTAGGCTAGGGAGCCCCAGGGATTTGCCTGCGTCTATCTTCCGGGAGCTGAGATTCCAAGCCCAAACCACTGAGCCTGACTTTTTTACTTGCGTTCTAGGGGGGCTGATCTCAGGTCTTCATGCTTACATTAGAAGTGCCTTACCAAATGGGCCATCTCCCTGGCCTGTATTCCAGCCATTTTAAAATGTGCAATTCTGTGGCACTAAATATATTCACACCTATTTGTAACCAACACCACCATCTGTCTCTAAGAACTTTTTCATCTTGAAAAACATGACACTCTATTCCCACAAACTGGTAATTTTCTCCTAACACATAGCAGTCACAATTACACTTCCTGTCTATGAATTTAATTAAGATACATACCTCATCTAAGAGGACCCACATGGCATTGAAGCTTTTTATCCTTCTCTCTCCACAACTGGGATCAAAGACAAGTAAAGTGCTCTACTATGGGACTCTATAGTATCTCACATGACTAAGTATATTATATAGTATTATAATACCATTGAAACATATGCACGCAAATGTATGTGTACTTTTCCCCACCCCCTTTCACTTTTGCTAAATTGTCCAGGCTAGCTTTGAACTTGATATTATCCTGCCTCAGTCTCTTGAGCAGGTCTAGAGACCTGTGCCACAAGGCCTGGCCTGCTTGCTTTTCTTGACAGCAAGGAGTCATGTGGCCCTGGAGCTGACCCCTCTGGGAACTTGGTATGTTAACCAGGCCAGGAGGAGGGATAGGAGAGTCTAATACACACACACACACACACACACACACACACACACACACACACACCGTCCCAGACAGAATCAGGAAGACTTTCTGTGCCCTGATGACAGCTGGAAATTCTTTCTGCTCTTCTGTGAGTCGAGTGCTACAAACAGGGGACTTTTCAAGCCCAATTCCAAACACAGGAATTCTTCCCTCGTCAGGCTGTCTCCGGGGCCCCACTGAGCCAGCTGGCCTTCCCACGCAAGCAAGCCGATGCTCTCAGCTGTGACTGCCCATTCCCAGGTCAGTCTGCTCCAGCTCACCCTTGACGGAGAACACCAGCTCCCTGACAGCTTGAGCTGCTTTCTGTTCCAAGTTGCAAAGAGCATCATGAAGACTTTTTTCGAACCGTGCAGGTCAGCCACTCACAGCAGTTCCTGCAGCCTTGGCTGCCATGATCTTTTTATTTATTTAGCCTGTTCTTTGGCACTCGTGACAGGGTCTGAGCCTCATACTTATCCTCTGGCTTTTGTGGATGTGAATAGACCAACTTCTTCTTCCTCAAAAAAGAAAATATTGCTTTGGGTTTGGGATAAGAGCACAGCTAGACTGGAGTCAGGGAGACTAGAGGTGGGGTCCAGGGGGACGTGGGATATCCTATGTCAAAGTGGATGGTGGAAGGCTGAGAGTGAGCTGCATATGTGTGCATCACTGAGGCATGAGGACACATGGACTCCTCCCTCTGAAGTGACAAAGTTCAGCTTTCTTCAGGTCCCTATGTAAGAATACTGTGCAGGCTGTCACAGGCAGGCCGTATCCCCTTCCCCTTTTGCTAAAGCCACGTGTCCTCAGACTCTGTCTCACCCCACCTCCCCCAATCTCTCCAAGAGTTACAGGGATGCTCCAGAGATTCTCTCCACTGAAGATTGTACTGATAGAAACTTTGTCTTCAGGAGACCCAGCTAGAGGGGACGGGACGGAATATGGGACGGAATGTAGAGGGAGCAGCAAGGCTTGGAGAGGCAGAGGGAGGCCTAGAGAACAGGAGAGAGGTTGTCCACCACAGAACCTGTAAAACAATAACATCCGGTGCTGAAAGTCAGACGTAAGCAATCGCCCTAGAGGTTCTGAGAACAGAATTACATGTTCTCAGAGGTAACTGGAAAAAAGGCTGAGCCCCAGCTGCACATCCAAGGTCTCTCTGCTCTGATTCCAGTTGGTAGGAGGAAGGTCATACAAAATGTCAGTACACTTACAGAGGGCACTTGCTAGACTTTGGACCACTGAATCAGAGATTCCTTAATTTTTTGGGCACTGAACCAGGGATCAGAAGCTTGCTGCTATCTCACCCCCTGACTCTGCCTGCAGTTTTAGCAACTGAGAACTTAGGCTAAATCTGAGAACAAGATCCAATTCAAAAGCAACTGGCTTTAGTTAAAAATGTATAGGGTACATATGACATTAAGAACTGTTCTCTGGTCAGCCAGGGCTGTACACTCAGGGAGATGAGGCACGCTCAGATGCCCCCGCTGTCCTAGGGCATGAAGGACAGGCGTTGTTCCTTTGGAGGTGGAAAGGTTTCTTGGAAGAGCAAGGCCTTGAGCAAGATTGGGAAATACAATGTAGCAAAACAAGGAAGAGGTGGTGCGCTGGGCAGACAAAATGGGTGAGCAGAAAACTGGGTCTGTGAGGGATTGGTTGGCTCCCTCTGTAAGTGGGGAGTGGGTAGCTACAATCTAGACTCAGATCCTGAGCCAACCTCTGCAGGCAACAGGTGGTAAGAATCAGGCTGGCAGCAAGGAAGGCCCTGTCCTTGGCTAGGGAACCACAGATAAGTAGACCATAAGAGAAAAGACTGGGAGAGAAAAGAGTGAGGACTTTAATTTAGATAACATTAGAATATGATGATATATATATATATATATATACACACACATACACACATATACATATACATATATGCATATATGCACACACGTACAACACATAAATATATACATACACATATACACAAATGTATCCATATAACATATGCATATATACATGTATATGTACACATATGATATATATGTATATATTCCGAATTAGATTGCTTGGGTTTGTGGAAGTTGATACTAACTTCACGGGGAGGATTTCAGCCTTGCCAGATTGGAGGCCGGAGAGTTAGCATGGTCAAGACACGAGTCTGGGAGACGTTTGGTTCGGCTTCATGAAGTTCTCGGTGGTATCTGTGGAGAAGTGGCCAGCAGCAGTCAGAAATGTGGGAATTTCAGTAGCTAGAGATGGGGGTTCATGGGAATAAAGGCAAGAGACATGACTCTGAGTGATGAGGATGAGGAAGGGGGCTGGGTTGGCAGAGAGGTAATTGAAGAGCATGTAGGGCAGTGGAAGGCTGGCATAGAGAAGCCAGGAGATCCCAAAAATCCAGATGGTGGTCTGGGGACACAGCGCCCCCAGGAGGCTGGCGGGGGAGGGCTCAGCCTCTTTTACTCCCTTAGGAGGGTGTCTTGGAGTCCTCAAGTGTCTTCTGCATGCCAGGGAACTTATGCAAGGAAGGGACAGGCCATCGGCACTTCCTGTCTTGGAAGGACAAACTGACTACGGCACAGTGGGATTTCCCGTTCCCAATTTGTTCAGCTCAATTTGATTCTTTCTTTCCCTAGTGAGCTTCATGTGGAGATGTTTGCTCTTCAGCAGCAGTTTATGGACACAGTGGGGTTTGGAGAGGCCTGAGATAGCCATGTGAAGGAAGGGAGCTCTCGAAGGCTGTGCTCTCCCAGCAAGGCCCTGGACACGAACCCATGCCCGACTCTCAGGCCCTCCGCCCTTGTCAGATCAACTCCAGGGAACTTCCATTCCAGGCCTCCCAGGACCCTTGGCCTCACACCACTTCCTGCTAAAAATTGCCACAGGCTTCTCTCCTCCAAACCAGAACCTTCCTTTGTTTACTTTAGCCCCTCAAGACTGGGATTTCTTTGAGCCTGGCTCTCCTTTCCTATTAAGGTCTATGAAAAATGGGTGTGAGGGGGTGATGGGAAGACTGCTGTGCCTGCCCCACTTGGTTTATCTGTGAGTCTCCTGTGCTACCAGCCTGGGGACAGCTCTGGCCCTTGTGTGTCCCTCCCCCACATCTGTACACGCCTATCCTTTCCTGTGTCAATTGACATTTGTCCTCAGTGGGGAGAGAAGACCTAAAGGATTTGCGCTGAGACCCAGGGCAGAGAGAGATAAATGGAATTTGCAATAAATCCGGGAGCAAAGTTGTAACTTGACTTCAAAACAAACAAAAGGGCCAGAACTGCACTTAAGCTCTGCAGAAGCTCAACTCCCAGTGTAAACAGAAAAGAGCAGTGGGGGTGGGGATCCTCCAAGGGCCTGGGACAGTGGGGCAGGGTGAGGCTGGCTGGCTTCCTCTGGAGGACAGGGCTGGGGCAAGGTTTCTGTGGCCTTGCTAAGGGTGGAGGAAGACAGGCCACGGCTGCTGTCTGCCTCTCTTTTCCCATGACTTTCCTGTAGGGAAAAGTGGCCCCAGGATCCGGACTAGAAAATCATTTAGAAGAAATGTGTCTGTGGTCTGTGGCTGGGGCTGGACTAGGAGTTTACCTGTTTATACCACTCCTGGGCTGTATGAGATACTTGCATATCCGTGTGTGTTGTTGCACTACTCACAGTAACAGGGAATTGGAACATGTCTAGGTGACCATTAACACACGAACGAATTGGGAGCATGCGGAACTTATATGTGATGGGATTTTATTCAGCTGTAAAGAAAGACGAAATTATAAAACTTGAGTGAACCTGGAAATTAGTATACTAAATGAGGTGGCCCAGGAAGAGAACACTGCATGTTCTCTCTCCTATCAGATCTTAGCCAGTGGTGTTTATATATGTAGATCTGTGGGTGTGAGGGTGGATATAGGCCGAGAAATGAGGACCATGAGAAGGAACAGAGGTAGGTCCTGGGGACTAAGGGAGGGCACAGAAGACACATGAAAGAAAAAGCAGAAGAGAGAGTGGGGGTGGGGGTGGGGGGAGATGACTTAGCAGTTAAAAAATGCTTGTCCATGCAAGCCTCACGACCGAAGTTTCATCCCCAGAGCTGATGTATTCTAGATGGGGTGGTAAACATCTGTAGTCTCAGATTATGAGCCCACTGTGGGCATTCTCATTCAAACCACCATGCTCACTGAACATGTGCCCAGGGATTGCAGGCAACAGAAGAAGCTAGAAGGAAAGCCTGGACCACATTCTGCCTCAGAGTGCCTGGAAGGAATCTCTGTTAACAGCATCTCGTCTACAGCACTGTGGAAGAATAGATTTCTGTTATTCAAGCCAAGGTATCACACCAAGTTTGTGGAAACCAGCACAAGGCTGTCGTCATTGGTGTACTTGAATCTGGATGTTCTTTCCTTAGAGCTATAAGAGAGACTGTGGGCCAGCCCTGTTCACACCACAAGGCTGTCTGAGGAGGCAGGGTCACTATTTGACTCTGCCTGGCTCCTGCTCTAGAAAAGCACAGAGAACTGACGTGACCCATTTGGTATCACTCTGAAGAAAAGGCAAGAACAAGGGAATTATTTACTCATTCATTCATTCATTCATTCACTCACCACTGGCTTATGGAACCTACTTCAGGCCATCTCTCAGAACAAAACTATACCCAAGGCTAGAGGCAGTTTTGTCCTTATCACAGGGAGCCTGGGCCACAAGGTCCGTTATATATCACTAAGAGGCTGATTGGTGTGTCTGGAATTTTCTTCAAATCTCTGATTGGGTGATCTGGAAGAAGAAACAAGGGGCCAGGGGCATTTTCTGTGGTCACAGATGTTGAGAGTCAGGGCAGAACAAGGCTGTTGGTGTCATGAGCCAGTGAGGAAATGGCCCTGTGAGGACGAGGCATGTATCAGTGGAGGGTTGATGTGGGCAGGAGCCCAGCAGGGCAGCCACTGGCGAGACATTGTAAAGAGGTTAGAAGGTGCTCCTTGACCATCGCTAACCATACAAAACCCAAAGTCTTCAAAATAGTTACAGCTGATTTGTGCTTATCAAATATCAGGCTGGAAACCCCAGCAGTTTGTGTAGGAAACCTTCCAGAACAGGGGGGATTTTTTACAAACTTGGCTGCTGGAAGCACACATTTCCTGGAATTCCGGACTCCTCGTTCAGGGATCCCCCACCTTCTCATAGGCCTCCTGTTCCTCTCAGACACCTGGTGTCTCAGTGAGAGGCCACTTTCGAGATGGCCTCTCCAGCTACGGCACACCTGTGGTTCTCAGCTCTTTGGTTTCTTCTTCACATATTTGGGAGTTATATGACACTCCGCGGCTAGTGATGCTGGCAGGCTAAGAACAGACATAGTTGAGAGCCCGAGGTCGCTGTGGTTTTGCCAAAGCTCCATTTCATCTGGGCTAGAGGTGAATGCTTCCCTCCGGAGACCCCAGCAGGCAGAGGATGGAGCAAAGTTCAAGGAACAGTCGCTTCCACCATAGCGGGGGGGGGGGGGGGGGGGGGTGTTCGGCACACAAGTCCTGACAACACACTGAAAGACAGCCCAGGACCGGCACCAGGCACCAGCCACCAGCGGGCAGGGCAAGGCAGACTGAAGGAGTGGCCTGAGGAGAGAGGCAATGTCCCTGGATCCCTGCTTCTTCCTAATGATGGTTTACAGTGGCACCATTAGCCCTCCAAATGCTGTCATTGCAAGTTCTACAGTTACCTGACACTGCATGTAATTAAAACCTAACTGTTTGTCATTAACTTTCCTTTTTATGACCTCATAGCTGTCTGTAAGGCCTCCATCCTGGGTCACCTTATTTTTCAGAGAAGCCCAGAGGTATACTGAGGACCTGAGAGAAAGAGTTAGGGAGAGAGCCCTGAACTCTTCAGATTCAGAAATGAAAAAATGAAGGGGAAAAAAAACCCCGCATAGGCTGCATTTTATGATCTTAAAAGTAACTTGTGGCTCTAGAGGACATGTTAAAAAACACAGAGAAGTCAGAAGCTGCTATCCCAATCCATTCCTAAGGGCTGCCATCAGTGTTCCGAAGTCTAAATACTCTTCCTGATTCTGAAGTTCTCCCCACATTTGTACCTTCAAAATAAAAGTGGACAGCTAGCCAGATGGCTCGGCAGGTAAAGGTGCATGTTGCCAAGCCTCGTGGCCAGAGTTCAACTGGTCCCCAGGACTTTTGTGGTGATAAGAAAGAACGTGATGCCCGTGAGTTGTCCTCTGACCTCCAATGTACACACACTCGCACACACACACACACACACACACACACACACACACACACACACAC
>JADRCD010207069.1:14933-30382 GCA_019843815.1 Montemys delectorum
CACACACACACACACACACACACACACACACACACAGAGTAAATCAATACACAAATAATTGAAGGCCTCCTGGGCAACTTAATGCTAAAGAGAGGGAAAAAAGGGGGCACTATCTCAAGATAAATATGTAAATAAGCCTCGAAATACAGCTCAGTCACCAAGTACTTGCTATGCACTAGGACCTGAGTTTGGTTCTTTGCACTCATGTAAAAAGCCAAGACTGGTCCTGTGTCAATACAAGTATACTTGTGTAGAAAAAAAGGTGGACGGATCCCTGGAGCTTGCTGGTCAGCCAGCCTCATCAAGTCAGCAAGCTCCGAGTCACAGTAAGGGATCCTGACTCAGAAAAACAAGGTGGATAGCTACTGAGAAGTGACACCAGAGGTTGAACTCTGGCTTCCATTCGCATGGATGAGTATATACACACAAAGACATACACTTACATCCATGCGTGCACACACACACAATACAAAAAGAACGGGGCAGATACTCAGCAGTAAGGCATTTGCATAATGTGTAAATCCCTGGCTTCAATCCCTAGTACTGGTACAACTGAAGTAAAACCATTGAGTTTGAGGAAACCATAGAACTAGACAGACAGAACTAGACAGGTGAAGAGAAGCTCATGGCCAAAGTTCCATTGTGTAAAGGACAGAAGAATTAAGAATGAGCATCAGTCATTGGATTTAACAACCCAGGAGAGAAGACAGTGGGCAGGCATGGTAGGAAGGCAATGTTTGTTAGACCACCATTGTGATTATATGGAGATGGAAATAGAGCATAATAACCATTTGAGCAGGCAGCAGAGTTGAGTAATGGGAGCTCTGTACATATCCAAATAAAGAATTAAACTCAATCATCAAGATATTCAGGCTTGATCCCATTAAATATGTCTTCTGAGAGTTAGCCAACTGATAGCCTTTAATAATGCTTTATATTTATAAAGGCCTTTCTCCAAAGAACTCCAAGTACCCTCTCCCAGGATCCTTTAGGGAAAAGTTGGTGGAAGATACTATGCTTATAGACATGGACACTGCTGAAGGACGAGAATGCTACTGTCAATCAAAGCTACCAGGTGTCTGTAGTGAGGGTTAGCTACCTGGTCCTAGTCTCTACTACTGGGCCATTCCAAATCATCCACAGTTTACGAATATTCCTGCTCTCCTTGATGATTTTGTCCATCTGTGGCTTTAGCATCAATGGCAGGATCTGATGCTTCAATAAGCAGCTGGAGGATAATGACAGAGGAATCCTGTAGCCAGCTGTGGATCTTCCGTATGCTTGGTGTTGGGCTACAAAGGGACCGTAACAGCTTTCTTCTGATTATCTATCTATCTATCTATCTATCTATCTATCTATCTATCTATCTATCTATCTACCTATCTATTTATCTATCTATCTATCTATCTATCTATCTATCTATCTATCTATCTATCTAACGATCTACCTATCTATGATTTTTTTGAGACAGGTTTCCTCTGTGTAGCCCTGGCTGTCCTGGAACTCCATCTGTAGACTAGGCTGACCTCAAACTCAGAGATCCACCTGCCTCTGCCTCCTGAGTGCTGGGATTAAAGGTGTGCACCACCACCATCTAGCTCTGATTATTTATTTACCACAAGCGAATGCTGAGATCAAGGGTTGAGCCAAATATCAAGCCAAGAAAGCAGGCAATTGCTCAGGTTGTGAGCTGTGGGAACATTTTCTTAAGAACTTCTCCAGAGCTGTTGAGGAGCACCCCAATCCTGGGCAGGACCCAGCCACGTGCTTAGGAGTCAAACTTCTTCTAAAGGCAGAGACTCTCAGGGCACACCACTAAGATGGGATCTGAGAGGCGGCTTAGTACATAATTTTTTTTTCCCCTCCAATATCCAGGACCTGAGTTTGATCCTTGGCACCAAAAATCGGAGCAAAGCAAAACAAAACAAAACAATCCAAGCGTAGTATCACATGCTTGTAGAGATAGGTGAATACCTGTGGCTCACTGGGCAACCAGATTAGGCTAATTGGTGAGCTTCAGGCTAGTGAGAAATTCTTTTTCAAAATAAAGTGGATGGTATTTCTGAGACTATCCTCTGGCCTCTCCATGTACAACATACATGTATGTACACATGCATCTGAACACACATGTATAGCTGTATATTAATGTGAGCACACACCACACACACACACACACACACAAAGGGGAGGAGGAGAAGATGAAGACAAAGAGTGATGCAATTGGTCACCTCTGTAATGTAATTGGTGTTGAGGGTTGGCTTTACCATGCCAAGAGGGAAAGGGAATGCTGAAGGCTCTAACGCTTGTGGTGCTTTACAAAGCTCTGCTCTGTCTGCCAAAGATACCTCATGTAAAGTCACCCTTCCCAGGTCTTGTTGAGCTTAGCTAGGGAGAACTATCTCTTTTTGGGGTGGGCCAAAAAGTTCACATTCCCAGCTCAGTACTCATGAAACTCAAGCAGGCCACTGACACATTGGCACAAAGCCAGGGTTTAGGGATTGCACAAGGGGCCCCATCCCTATGAAGCCAGCCAAATTGAGAAGCATCCCAAGATAGAGCCACATCAGCTCTATCTGAGCCTTTCCTTGTTGCAGCAAGTAATCCTCTCCAAGTCACCTGCAGCCAGTAGGGTGCCAGAGGACAGGATACACAAGGCTCCTAACCATCTTGGCTTTCCACATCAATCTTCTGCAGACTTCTGTCAAACTAAACTGGGATGTCCCACAAAGAGATGAGGGACAGTTAGCACACAATGCTCTCTTTTCTGGTTTTGGTAGAGAAATCACTGCTGTCTGATCATGACTCAGCAAAAATATAACTTGTTCAGAGAACACAATGATAAGTGTTAATTAAGTGAGTTGGGAGACCCAGAACGTCCAGACACTGTATAGAGCAAGTCCTGGGGCCCACAGGCCAAGATTTGATCTCTGGGAGGCCCTGGAAAGGAAAGAGGACCAGAGGGAGCTTTAATGGAGGAATATCTGGGACCATCATGGAGTTTCTGTCTTTTTTTTTTTTTTTTTCGAGACAGGTTTCTCTGTGTAGCCCTGGCTGTCCTGGAACTCACTCTGTAGACCAGGCTGGACTCAAACACAGAAATTCGCCTGCCTCTGCCTCCCAAGTGCTGGGATTAAAGGTGTGTGCCAGCACTGACCAGCAAATAGAAACCTTCATGTATGTCTTTCTTTTTTCTTTTTTCTTTTTATTTTTTTGTTTTGTTTTCTTGTTTTTATTTTATTTTATTTTATTTTTTTTAGACAGGGTTTCTCCATATATCCCTGGCTATCCTGGAATCTACCTGCCTCTGCCTCCCAAGTGCTGGGATTAAAGGCGTGCGCCACCACCGCCCGGCCTGACTTTTCTTTTCTTTTTTCTTTCTTTCTTTCTTTTTTTTTTTTTAAAAAGATTTATTTATTTATTACATGTAAGTACACTGTAGCTGTCTCCAGACATTCCAGAAGAGGGTGTCACATCTTGTTACGGATGGTTGTGAGCCACCATGTGGTTGCTGGGATTTGAACTCAGGACCTTCTGAAGAGCAATCGGTGCTCTCAACCTCCGAACCATCTCACCAGCCCCTGTCTTTTCTTTAGTGTCTCTGTTCAGCTTCATACAAGATAGCTAAGGCATAGTGGACCAATTCCAGGACAGGCAACCACAGTGCAGCTCTACCTTACCAAACTGGGAGGTGGGACATCTCCTTAGGGTGATGGAGAAAGGTCACAGGCAGAAATTTAATGGTCTACATGCAGGGCTGGGAGGAGAACCTCTCTTGCCTTGTCTTTCCTCAATCTTCTCTTTTCACTTGAAGAGAGAAGGATAAAGTCTTCCAGTGCTGGAATCAGATGGCTTTGGTGTGTAGCCTGAAATATTACACTCAGTCTATTGGCCATGTGACTCCTCTACAGTAGTATAGTGAATAGATTTCACCAATAGAGTGGACCAGCTTGCCTCTCCCTTCTGGACCCTGGACCCTCATTAGACTTCTCTTGGGTGTTGAGATGATGGGTTGCTGTAGGTTCTGTCAGAACAGCACCAACATGTAACAAGTTCTGTAGGTTGGGGTCCTCCCCTTCTTCCCCTTCTCCCTTTCCCTCTTTTCCCTCCCCGTCTTCCCCCTCCTCTTGCACCTAGGGCTGGTTAGCTGTGGACATCTGTCTATTTGGTCTAACCCCCGGCAGTCTCAGTGTGTTAGAGGAGTGTGGGAATTGGGCACTGGCCTGTGTCCTGCAGTGGGCCATAAAACAGCAGCAAAGGGAGCGGCCAGTGCAGATAGGCCTAGAGATGAAAGGCAACGTGTTTTCCTTTCCAGAGTTCGGCTGTGTTCCTGAAGGCCTGCAGCTTCCTCTGTCCTGCTGCTGGCTCTCTCTCTCTCCTTTTTTTTTTTCTCTTCCCAGTTCCCCTCAGGGATATCTTAAGAGGCAAACTTCCAGCACTAACAGGAGGTCTTTTGTTCTCCTATTCTCAAAGTGGACTTTAACCTAGTTACTACAGACTGAGTCACTGTAAAAACAAACAAATAATAATAATACTTGGTTTTTCTTAAAGGCTCTTCTATTCCCGTTGACTGAAAAGGGGGACCTGACACTGTCTTGGGCCTATGGGGCTCTTCTCCACCCCGACCTTTTAGCGACACAGCCTTGGAGAACCTTCCAGAACATGCCGGGTCTTGGCACTATGACTTGTTTTAGTATGGACTTTGAGGAATTTGGGGGTCTCAGCATAGTCCTGGTAGGGTTTATCCTAGTCTGAGAAGTGCTTGTTACACTCCTGGTCTGGACACATGCTCACTTCTGGACTAGCCTTCCCTTGTTCACACTTTAGATTCTTTATATGTGAAACTAGGGTATGAAGACAGTCTGATTTTATCAGGAGAGACTTTGCAATTGAACCTGCTCTGCTAGGGGCGCTAGGGCGAATTAAAATGCTGTTTATAGCAGTCCTAGTCCATTCACCAAAAGCTTTGTGGGCCCTTGGGAGTAGGGTGGGTGTCAGAGGAAAAAACCCTAGTTCTTGGCCTCAGAAAGGCACACAGGTAAGCTGGTAAATGCAGAATCTTTTCCTGAGGGTGAGATGGGTTTGTGTGAAGGGAAGGGGGTGACCGTTTCCATGGGGAGGGCATTGAGGTCTTCCCCAGAGGATGTGGCAATCAAATGGAGCTGCTCAGGGAAAAGTAAGGTGTTCAGGGCAGGCTGAAGGTGCGAGGGAGGGTCCATGGCAAGTGTGGACTCCTCCTCATAAGGCTGTCTTTAATATTTCTCTGAGAATTTTTGCTTACATATTTAAGCAAAATAGGGTTTTGCGTTAAAGGCTCTTCTATTCCTGCTGACTGAAAGGGGGGGGCCTGACACTGTCTTGGGCCTACGGGACTCTTCTCCACCCCAACCTTTTAGAGACACAGTCTCAGAGAAACCTTCCAGAACATGCTGGAGCTTGGCACTATGATGTGTTTTAGACTTTCATCTGATCTTGTTTAAGCAGAACTGGGCCTTCTCTTTCGTAAAAAGAGAAGTCTCTAGAAGAACATGCTACCAGCTTTGGAACTCTGTTCCAAGATGTTTGACTACATCAAATGTTAAGACATGCTTTAGGCCACTAGCCCACCAGACACACTGCCCAAGGATGAAGTCGTGGTTCCCAGTGAAAGGAATTCACATTCCCTAAGAGCTTGTCATCCTTAACTCTCCAGAGCTCAAGAGCCTTGGGCAACACACTCTTCACTCCTGCCATGAAAAGCCAGTTCAGGTGCTTGGAAATGCTTGTTCATCTTAGCGCCAACTTCTAGGTCTCCCATCTATTCACCATCCCCAGAATCCTTGGGTGGATTGATAGTCCTCTGTGTGGCTATGGCTCATTCTTTACATTGTGATTTAGGCGCCATTCTCCAACACCCTTCCTTCTGGGCTGTGAGCTCTTTAGAGGGGACTATGCTAAAGTACTTTTGTTTTTTGTTTGTTTGTTTGTTTGAGATGGGGCCTCACTATGTAGCCTGGCTGTTCTGGAACTCACTGTGTAGGCTAAGCTGGCCTCAAACTTACAGATATCACTGCCTCTGCCTCCTGAGTGCTGAGATTAAAGGCAGGTACCACCGTACCCAGCTAGTATTGTCAAACAGTCAATCTTTCCCATTGTTTGTTTCATAGACCTATAATGTGATCAAAGGATGGTAGATAATGTATTCTGTCCTGTTTGACAGATAACAACAGAAATGTCACCTTCATCACGACTGATTTAAGAGGCTTAGGCCTAAGACTTCCCACTGGTCTCAACCCTGTGTAGAAAGAGATTTCTTTTTCCAAGAAGCAACTCCCATATGATTGTTTAGATTTGAAATCTGACTGATAGGATAATGGGGATCCAAGGCAAGAAACATTCTTTTTTCCCAAACTGATTTCTTTGCTTTAGTGAACCCCAGTGACACTGAAGAAGCCAGCATCAGACCACTTCTCTGGGACCAGACTGTAGGCTCCTTGAGGAGACTCGGCCTAGCCAGTTGGTTTCTGTGCTGGGGAGTACCAGCCTCCCTCTTAGCCTGCCTTTCCTGGATTGGTTCTAAGAGGATAAGTTAAAAAAAAAAAAAAAAAGTTCAGGAGTAGACTTGCTCTCAGGGACAGTAGCTGGTTGATTTCTTTTGAGAAAATGGAAACCTTGGTCTTCAGATATTTGCAGTGACAGACACAAGAAGAATTTTCCAATACAACCAGGGAGTGGATTTTCCAAGGACAGGCTGACCAAGACAAACCATCATTTGACCATGCTCCAGAATTAGGTAATGTGGCACCCCCTGGAGCAGAAGAGGTGACTGGCTACCCCAGGAGGAAAGCTGGGTTCTCATCACTGTCTAGTGTGTGTGGTGATCTGCCACCAGTGGGATTAAGGCTCTCAAGACAGCTGGGTCATCTCAGTTCCATTTCTCCGTGGTGAGAAGAGACAAGATGTTGATTCTGTTTGGGAAGGAGGTGGTGGTGATGGGCAGCTGAAAGCTAGACCGCTCTCTAAACTCTGTGACAGAAATGGTATGCACAGGGTCTATCTACGGGGCATTTGCTTCCACAGTGGCCCGACTGTACCCCTCCATGAACTCATTCATTATTCCATATGCTTACTGGGCTCCACTCTGTGGCTAACCCTGTCCTATGAACTGGACAGACAAAGCCGAATTGTCCCCCACCCTGATTTGTTCTCTGGAGTTCCCTTCATCTTCCTCTGCAAGAGAAGGGCCATTGTTTCCCAGAGCTCCTTTCTTTCTCACAGCCACAGCTGATTATTCGGAGAAGGGATGAATCACATTCACGTTTGAAAACTCACTGAGGAGCTGTCGGGGTTTGCAGTTGTCCTCTTCAAACCCCTGGAAATACACTTAAGACTCCTTGGAGAGGCTCATTACTGGCTGGGAGAAGACGTGGCCCGCAGCTGATGAATTCTCAGTGTCGGGTCAAATTCGCAAAACCTTCCAAAGCTCTTACTGTAGCAGGGTGTCCACCTTAGCGATCCTGAAGATGTTGGTGCTGTGTGTCGAGGGGGGAGGGCTGGAGAATTCAAGGAAAGATGTGGGATTAATAAGCAGGAGACATATCTGCTCACATCGTTCTTTAATGATTCCCCCCCACACACACTGAATTTGGAAAATACATGTACATGGGAGAAAACTGGAAAAATAGAGCTACCACCTCTAAAGAAATAAATGTAAGGCATAAGTTTATCACCTGGAGACAGTACTATGACCATTGTAGACAGGTTTTTGAGTTTTTTTTTTTTTTTTTTTTTTTTTAAGTACATGATGCTTTACTTAAAAAACATTCTGTTCTTCTGTTCAGTGCATGGCGCTTCACAATTCACTTCCCCTTTAATGATATGTTGTGTGAATACCCCACAAGCTTAGGTTTTCTTCTGATATAATTTTAGTGACTACCTAGTATTCTATCTCACAGATGTTTAATTTAACTAACACCATATACTTGTGCCTGGTTTTAGTTTGCATACATCTTTCTTTGCCGCTATAAATTACATGGCATGGACATTGAGGAGACTGACTCGGGCTGCTTTATTGCTCTGGTCATAAGTCATTTTGTCCTTCCTCAAAAGCCGTCAGTTCCTTTGGAGGCCAGGGACACTTCACAGCTCTTTCTCAGAACAGAAGGACAAATTTAATCTATTCAAGCTAGAAGCAGCCAGAATGTGCTTATAAAACCCACAGAAACACCCACTAATGTAAAAAGACAGTGGACTCAATTCAGCACAACTCTATTCATAGATGTGTTAGTTCAGACAAGACTGGTCTGTCCCCTTTGACTGATCTCCTCAAACCTGCAGGAAGCACACACAGTATCGTGTAGCCATAGCATGCCGATGTGAAGTCCACTTATAGAAGCAACTGCAAGTACGATCTGCCGAGTGAAGCACTTTTCATGTTTAAGATTTTTCACTTTCTCTTCCACTCTAACAGAGTAGAGAATCAGAAGGATGCTGGACTAAAATATCCAGGGCTCCGAGCATGCTTAGAAGTCATGGCTCACCCCACAGGGAAGGGGAAGCACAGGCTTCCAGAACTGGGCGAATTCACATCACAGAATTTGGGGCAAAATCCAGGCTGTTGGTCTCCAAGGAAGCTCACCCGAAAGAAATCTAGCTGCATGTGGGATGAGCCTCAGGATACCTGCTGTGTCTGCATTTGGGGTGTGTGTGGGGGGGTGGAGATTGGCTCAGCGTAAGCCAGAGAAGTGTGCTCTCTAGTGGAGGGGCAAGAGCAGCATGCCTGAGACATGGAGTCTGTATGGGGAGGCCTAGAAATTAGCTCCTGCCGTTGTCCACTCCTTCCCAACTCCATTCGCATTCGAGATGTTGGATGAAACCACTAAGGAAGAGATTCTGCTTTGCAAGGCAAAGTCCAGACCCCTTTTGTCCTTTGCTGAGGTACAGAAAGTTGTAGAAGAGATGACAAGAGGAAGGCTAAATGGGAAGAATGGTCTGAGGGAACTGGCATGGGGATATGAACAATGGCAGAGTGCAAAGATGGTGGGTGAGAAAGACATGGTGGCACATTTGTGTACACATGCACACACGCGAGCGCGAGCGCGCGCGCGCGCGCGCGCGCACACACACACACACACACACACACACACACACCCTTACCCTCTCTCCCCTCAAAGTTTAATGGAATTCTAAGAGAGGAAGCTGTGGGCTCAGCTGCTTATGAAAAGTCCTGGGTCCGGCTTTCCAAAGCTAGTTGGGGTGGAAGCCGAGAGGGGGGGGGGGTCACAAGTTTCCCTTTAGGCCAACATTTTTGTCTCCACTCCAAAAGGTCTGCTCTTCTCAGCTGCTCTAATATGTCATCAGACACCCCTGCACAGCCTGACAGTCCCGTGTATACAAACCCAGCCAGCGCCCAAGTGAACCAGTGCTTTCCCAAGCTACTGAGGGTCTGCTGGGGGTTGGGGAAGGTTCATTCTGAGCAGATCCAGAGCTGGCTGATGAGCTCAGCCGTCTCGTCTCTGGGGAAAGATTTACTGCGCCAGAACGTGGCTGCCTTCCACAGCCCCACCCACTATCCCCATCTCCTCTTCCAAGCCTGAGGCTGGGATTGGGGGAAGTTTATAGAAAGGCTGGGAACGGATCAATATTCCCGTCCTGAGTGACAAGAAGGATCTGTTTAGAGACAGAGGAAGTCTCTCTCTTTGCCCATAATTGGATGACAGTGATGCTATGATCAAGCCAGACCAGAGATTCCCACCTTCAACCCGCCCAGGTGCATTAGGGCCTCCCACTTGGCCTCTGGTGATGAAGAAGGGAGAGCCGAGGCCTGGTTGCCAGACATTTACACCTAGGATATGAATTCCCTCTCTGTCCCATTAGATGTCATCTTTCCCTGTCTACCAAGCCTCAGGGACAGGCCCTAACCGGTTCCTGCTATAGCTTTCTCTACTGTAAGGATGAGCTAACTTCTCTCTGAAGCCTCTGTTCCTTCAGTGGGATGCCTTCAAAGCATGGAGAGGCTGATGGGAGCTTGAGAGCCCACCTGGAAGGGCTCTGCCTGGGGGTGTTAGATGTACTACCGTATTTAGTGCCACAGGGTGGGCACTTGCCATCTTTGCTTTCTAGATAGAGGCTGCTGTTGATATCCAGGGAGATTCCTAATCTTGCCCAAGGCCCCAGATAACGCATGGGGGGGGGGGGAATTAGAACTTGAATCTGGCCGTCTGATTTTTGCAGTAGGAGTAAAATGGCTTCGGTCTTGTCAAGCTTTGCTGCTGGCTCACTCTGATCTCAGTGTGGCGACAGGACTCTGTTTTGTGCCTGTGCTTGCTCCTCCACTGGAGACTGCCTGGGGTGCTTAGCTTCCCAGCTCTCATCAGGGTACACTGCTGTTACATATGCCCCCATCTTTAGCCCACCATAGATTCATTGTGTAGGCCATGGCCAGGATCCCACAGGCCGCTCCTACAGCTTTCCTCAGCTCTGTATCCACACAGAGCCCTACCTAGTGAAGTGCCTGGACAGGAAATGTCCCAACGTGCCTTGCTGCAGGAAATCCGTGCTAACATGCTCAGCGTCCTCGTTTCTGTAACAAGGTAGCAATAACAAATACAGAGCTTTGTAATGGCTGAGTGACTTTATGTAAGGCACTTAGGGTTGTGCCTGGAACATTGCAGATGTTTGTATGGGCCAGCAGTTCTTGATATTGATATAGGTATTCTTGTTACCACTGTACTTGGAGACAGAAGAGTCTCGTGGGGAAGACTTTGGATTCTGGCTCTTCGATTACTGAGAAAATTGATCTAGGTTTTGGCACTTGTAGTTCAAAGTTTCTTTCTTTTTTGTTTGTTTGTTTGTTTGTTTGTTTGTTTTTTGAGAATTAAATGAGATGTACACTTAGCATGGAGAAAGAGCTCAATCAATGATTGTAAAGACTATCCTCTCTCTCTCTCTCTCTCTCTCTCTCTCTCTCTCTCAGGCAGGATCTTATTATACAGCCCTACTAGACTAGAACTCACTAGGTAGACCAAGCTACTTTCTAAGTGTAGTACTCCTCCTGCCTCTATCTCCCAAGTACTGGAATCATGAGCAAGCCTGGCTCACTTTTCTTCTTCCCTCCTTTCTTTTCCTTTCTGCAGCACTGGGAATTGAACCTAGGCCTTGTGTATAATAGGTCAGTCTTCTATCTTTGAGCTCTATTCCAGGTGCAATGTTGCTATTTAAAAACTGGGATTATACAATGTTTAAAGCATCTTAGGCCATTAAATGCTTCTCCTGTGACCAATTCACACTTTTCCCTCTCTCTGCCTCCTTCTCTCCCTCTCACACACACACCTCTCTCTACCTACCCTGACATTGACAGTGAACTGGGTTGGCCATCCTCGTACAGTGTCTACTGGTGATAGAGAGCAGCTTTGGTACTTTGAGTATTCCTTCATCCCTGATGCTGAGGGATATGTTCTGGTCACTCGGAAATTAAGGCCTTCAGAGAAAAAGGAGAGCTGCCCCTGACCGTCAGAACATTACCTGTCGCCGTTGCCCGTGCCTGCCCTCACATGGTCTAGGCAGCAGGGCACTACCCACGGCTCAACTCCTTCAGCAGGCTCCAGTTGGGGAAGAGGGAGAAGGCAAATGACACAGGATGGTATGGGGCATGCAGGCGGATGAATCATCACTTCACATGCTGAAAGCACAGGTTTGCAAGTCCAGTGGTGGCTTTGGGTCTCTAAAGACTTGCCCAGGAGAACCAGAGCCCCACCGGTAGCAGGAATCCACCACACCTCAGCAACAGGATGAACAATGCCTGATACAGCTGGTTTGTGGAGCCACCATGACACTGCCCCACTTGCCAAGGCTTGGCACTGGCATATGCCCAGGGAAGAGGTTAGACCCTGAGGGCTTCTAGGGTAGACATGGCTTTGACCATCCATGGGATCTAGGATTAGGATGTTAATAGTGGTTTCTAGATAAGTGTTCATGTTGTGGGTCGGGGAATCCTGAAGGGATTTATTTACTGATGAAAAAGCTAAGAGGCTGCTTTTGTTCCTCTTCACTGGTTAGTAGTATGCAGTAAAGCCAAAAGCCAGGGCTGATGGAGACTCTAGGCATGGCTGCTGTACAGTACACCGCCCAGCATCCCTTCGGAGTCTTATGCCAACATCCGTTCCCCACTATCCCTAATGTTCAACATCATGGTATTGGGAACCTGACCCATTTTGCTGTGTTTGCCTTCACCAAACAGACTCCTCAAAGGGAGAGGGCGATACAGTTCTGTCTCCAAAGCATGGGCAAACAAGAATCAGAGTTGGACTGTGCTTTAATAGGAAGGAGAGAGAGAGGAGAGGGCCACAGGTAAGGTGAGTGTGGCGGTGCCAGTGGGAAAGAGTGAGAGACAGAAGGGTAGTTCTTCAGGTGGGGGTTGTCACCTAATGAACACTTCACAGGGCTTGGCCTAGCCATGGGGAAAGGTTCTCTGGGGAAAGGGCATTGAAGGTGGATATCCAAAAGATTTTGTCCCAGGTGGATCTGGACAGCCTGGGGTCTTAAACAAAGGATACAGTAAAACAGAGGTCTAACCCCAGCTAAGTAGCCAGGTGAGTCAACACTTCGGACTCCAGGAAGATCTGCTTAGAGTCTTGTGGGAGCCTAGACAAGAAATTCCGGTCTGCTTGTCAGTCTCGGCAGGTGATGAACAGGCCTCGGCCTGGGGCGTACACAAACCAAGAGCTGAGGTCCTGGGATAGGTCACTCTAAGCCCTGCAGGGGAAGTGACTGGGAACATCCAGTCATGCCAGCAGGGGAGAGGGAATTACAGGTGTGATCTGAAGAGTGGTTGGGCTGGTTTCAAGCCTGCAACCTGCCCATGGAAAACTGGTTCCATTTGTAACAACTGTCAACTCAGCCCCTCTTGCGCCCAGAGAGGCAGGCTGGCTAGACAGAGTTTGGGGAGAACTGTCAGTCTTGTTGACCTGCAGAAGCCTCCCCAGATGCTGATAGACAGTAATGAGGCTCCGTGTGCTTTGTTGGAAGACAGGCAGTAGGTCGAGATTGGTACAAACTTTCAGAACCAGCATCATGGTGGGCACCCCAATCAGTCCTAGGGTAATGTATGCGGAATGGACAGGAGAGAGTATGAGACATGGGTAGAGCCAGGAAGGGAGATTTTGGAACACAGTGCAACAACGTCACTTCCATATTAACATACACCGTGAGCATAGACCTTAACAGGCCTTAGTGCCTACAGAAGTGTGTGTGTGTGTGTGTGTGTAAAGAGCTAAGAACAAAAGAAAAATTAAGGAAAAGAAGAAGAAACAACAACAACAAAAACCCAAACCCAGCCTTTTCTATCTCTGTAACCATTAGAAAGAAAATGAAGTTTAAATTGTGTTCAGGGCTGCTGGGACAGAGGAAGAGAGGCAAGAATGGAAAAAACAGGCCGTAAAGATGCCAGGACTCCTTAAGCAGAAACATCTGTTGAAGTCATAAGACTCAGGGCTGGTCAGGCTCCTAACAAACCCAGGAAGAGGAGAGTCTGCACTGGATCAGGATGCCCCTTGTGTCGAGCGCAGACCCCTGGGACAGCATACGTGCATGCTGAAGGGATACCTTCTCCAGAGCTCTGCCTGGCCTGGCTCCTGGCAAGAGAGGAAAGAAGAGGGAGGAGCCGGGGACAGGGCCGAGATGGGAGGACAGTTTTGAGTGTGTATTATTTAAAGCTTTACCTTACTGGGATAGCCTGGGGAACCACATGTCTCAGCTTCTGCAGCTGAAGGGGGGGGGGAAGGGAGGAGCTGCTGATCTGCTCAGGAACTGGGGGCTCTGTTTGATTTTTGCAAATTGTAGCACCTTCTCTTACTTGGGCCTTCAGCCTCAGCCAAACTATCTAAGGCTTGCCTCTTTTGATAGCTGCCATCTCTCAAGCAGATAATACTCTCTGTGCCACATTCCTGGCTAAATAGCACCTCATTTAATCCTCTGGCAAATATGTCATTGCTGTTGGGTAAATATATATATATATATATATATGTATAATTTATATATGGGATACACACACACACACACACACACACACACACACACACATATGAATGACTGTCTTCAGGAAGGTTCTTGTATGAGTGCTACATTCCAGAAGAAAACTGAGGCCAGACACTGCTAGAGACTCCCAGGTCTCCCAGTCATACACTCCAAGAACCATCCGAGGAGCTGCCTCTCCTTCCTCCCATGAAATGAATGTGAAAGCAGCACCGGCCAAGCACTGCTCGGGGAAACAGCTGTGCTCAATCAGCCCAACATTCATGCAAACCTCAAGAGTCCCCCCACCCCACCCCGCCCCACCCCACCTCCCACCCACCCCCTGTGGCTCATTCATCTCTATGCTCCATCTCATCTGCCTAGGTGTACAGAGGGAACCACAGCCAACAGAGCATGCCACCCCCTCAGGGAAACTGCCAACTTCCCCTCCCCCCACCCACACACCACTGTCATGGCAACAACATCCTACTGTCTCTCAAGGAAACACAGGTAGTGAAAGAGATGAAAACCAGACCCTGCTTTACTTGCTTGTGGGAAGTGGAGAAAGGTTCTGGAAGACTCCATTGTGAAGGCTAGATTTGTTTTCTCTTCTAAGAGCTTCTCCTTCAGGCTGGCCAGGCCTGGAACTTTCATTGACATAGGGATGTTGTCTACATTAGACAGCTCCCTGGGACTCGTATTTCACGTGGATGCATATACTTGAGATGAAAGTATACATGGCTACAGTTGGAAACAAGGTTCATGACTAGGGGACTAATAATACAGACAACACACAAATGAGATAGGTAGAAGAAAAGCTGACACCCCAACATCAGGGTAGGAAAGACCACTACTAATGGTCCCTGAACAATGTCTGGGCTGTTATCGTTCATGAGTTTGGGACTTGCTAGTGTGGGTCCCTTGTTTCTATCAACCCCATGGGGTAGGTAGCATCACATCTACCTACCTAAAGAGAGGGAGCTGCAGACAGGGAGGGCTCACTTCCCTTCTGCCACATATTGCCGTGCAAAACTGGAACCAGAATCCGTAAGGCTCTTCCCTGGGCATCGCTGTATCTCAGACTGCTATGTGTGTCATGTTACCTAGTGGGCCCATGCAAACTCACCCGCTGATCCAGTAGGGGCCTGCGGTTCTTCATGAGACACGCAGGCTGCAAGTTCGGGGACACTAACGTCTTCTTTAACCCTCCACTCCAACAGCCATTTGGGCTGGTGTCACTCTTTCTCTGGAGTAAAGCTTTCCCATCAGGATGCTAGGATTGACCAAGAAGCCACAGTGTGCAGTTGGTCCCACACTGTCTCACTCGGCTGCTTTTGGCTGCCTGTTAAACCCCAACACCAGGACTGAGTCACAGATGCCAGCAGGGGCCTCTTCAGTGAGGATCAGAAGCCCATGACGGGGGGGGGGGGGGGGGGGGGGGGGGGGGGGGGGGGGGGGGGGGG
>JADRCD010207071.1:0-12710 GCA_019843815.1 Montemys delectorum
CTATAAAACCTGTTAAATAGTTGCAGTATGGAGTATTTTGTTTTCAAAACATAAAATATAAAATCCTGGGATTATTTATTTCAGTGAGACCCCACAGCAGTAGGCTCTAGCTGTTGAACTTACGTGCTCAAGAACTTTACCACTTCCCCACCCCCACTAAATTCTTGCCATTCTTGAAGCCATCCATAGAGGCCGGAACAGAGGACTCCTCTACCTTCTTTCCTGGAGAACTGAAAGCAAAGAAATAATCACTTAATGATATCACTGGGAAGAGCTTCTTTCCAATGTATTACCTTCTTGAGAAGTTACTAAAAAAAAATTAAAAAAAAAAAAAAAGCTTTTAATCCTTCACAGCAAGGCATTTTCAGATGAGTAGTTGAGATGTAGATTTAGACTGGTCTGCCTAGTAGACATGTGACCTTTGGCAACAACTCTGCGATCGCAGGTTGTTGGGATCTGTTCCTCACCTAGAAATCTCTCTTGAACACTCATGTTGTTCTGTACACCAGCCCTGTGTGTTGTTCTTTCCTCTGTTTCTAGAGAACGATATCGTTTAGGAGAAAGGATATGGCCAGGATCTTATAGCTCAAAACTGACAGCAATGATCAATGACTTAGTTAGGGTTACTATTGCGATGATGGAACACCACGGCCAAAGCTACTTGAGTAGGAAGACAACTGTTCATTATCAAAGGAAGGCAGGACAGAAACCAAACAGGCCAGGAACCTGGAAGTAGAAACTGATACAGGGGCCATGGAGGAGAACTGCTTACGGACTTACTCCTTGACTAGTTCAGCCTGCTCTTTTATAGATTCCCAAGACCCACAGCCCTGGCATGATACCACCCGCAATGTGCTTTCTCCTCCCCCATCAATCACTAATTAAGAAAATAGCATCAAAGACTGGCTCCAACAACATGTTCAGTGATCCAAGGAAGGGGTGTGGGGTGAGCTATCGTTTAAAGCAGGCACACAGTCACACACATTTGGTGGATGATGCATGCTCCAATGGTCAAACTCTAACCATTTTACATATATATACATACACACACATACTCATATTTCACGGATTTAGCAAAACTGTAACCACTATTACATACATACACATTCATACATCTGGTGGATGGAGCAAGGTTTCAATGAACAGGCTCCAACAATTTTATTTTTCCTTAATCTTTTGATAGAATTCAGAATAATGTTCTCTATGGAAGAAAATGGTTACCTCATAGCCACAAGTTACACATTCTCTAAAAACAATCACAAAAGCATACTCTTCAAAAAAAAGATTAACAACATTACACAAAAGGAAATTACAACAGGATTATTGATGATGCATTCCTCTTTTGAAACTCATACCTAACTAAACATTTCATCTATCTTTCTCCCCACAAGTTCATCATAAGCCCAGAGCAACAATTCTTTGGTCATTGCTTAACAAAGCGTAAGTAAACCAAGTCTATAGTAGCAAGTTTTTTCCTAGGCTTAGGGGACAACAGTTTGCATTTACCAAGAATTAGATTATCTTACATCTTACTTTTGAAGTCTTGTTCAGCTAGACTAATCATCTATTCTCCATGCTGTGCTCAGAATTATTTATTCTTTGTTCATAACTGTGCCTTTTCATGGTGCATGCCAAAACCTGTGACCGCATGCCTAGATCACAAAATCCAGGAACTCAGACCCAACCTAGAACGGAATTTTTTTTCTTTGTTCCTTAACTTTTCTCTCTTCCTAGTACAATTATGTGATTGCAACACATGAAAGCTCACTGTACTCCTTCTCTAACCTATGCAACCCTTACTGTTCTACAAAGGAGGGAGCACTTTTTGCTCTTAATTCTAACTTTATTGTAAGTTTCTGGCAAAACAACTTCAAACATCTCCTTAAATTTTCTATCAATTATCCTAACTTCCTAAAATCATTTAAATCAAATCAGGTGTTCTGTAAAAATATTAATTCATATTATTGTATGAAAGTTTGTCTTCATATTTATCTGCAGGAAAATTATCCAAGAGTGGGCTATCTCCAGAAAGCTCACCTACCCACTGCAGACCCTCCTACATGGCACCCGCCACTACAGGCTTGCTTACAGCCCATCTTCCTCAATTGAGGTTTCCTTCATCCGATGACTTTACCTATGTCAACATGGCATGAAACTAGCCAGGACACCCACCAAGCTCAAGCCTCCTTTCTCTACCTCCCAAGTTATACTTCATGGTTTAAGCTAGAGTTTCTTTCCAGTCACATCTTCATTTTACTAAGATTCTGTGATTTCGATTTTCTCTTACAACCTATGTTACCGAAAACTTACTAATGAAAAAATGTTTAATATAAGCAGTGATCATAATTTATAGTTTAATTCATTGATAAAGGACAAAGGCTTTATAAGTGCTTTGTCCTTCAAATCAGTTAATACATACTTTGCTAAAGAGAGTGACTTAAAGAAAATCTTAACTTTGTTAGTTGGAAATGGAGTTCTAACCCATGTAATTCTTTCAAACCTCTGGAAACTTTCCAAGATTAAAAGATTCATATTTCATAAAATTCTATCTAATGAAAAAGAGGGCACATGGAAGAGTTGGGGGAAAGACTGAAGGAGCTATAGGAAGAACAAAGGTATCAGCCAGAACCACCACCCCCATCCTTGCCTAGAGCTCCCAGGGACTAAAGCATCAACCAAAGAGTACACATGGAGTGACCCATCGCTCCAGCCACCTATGCGGCAGAGGATAGCCTTGTCTGGCATCAATGGCAGGGGAAACCCTTGGTCCTGTGAAGGCTTAATGCAATGCCCCAGTGTAGGGGAATGCTAGAGCAGTGAGGTAGGAGTGGGTGGGTGGGTGAAGGAGTACCCTCAGAGAAGCAGGGGGAGGGAGGATGGGATAGAGGTTTTTTTGGGGGAGGGGAAACTGAGAAGGGCAATAACATTTGAAATGTAAATAAATAAAATAACCAATTAAGAATTTTTTTGAAAAGAGGCCATGAACTTGAAAGAGTAAGGAGAGACATACAGGAATTTTGTAGGGAGGAAAAGAGAAAAAGGAAATGATTAATTATATTATAAATTCAAAAATAAAATAAAAATTGTTAAAGTTATAATAAAAAGTAAAGTGTGTGCGAATCTTACCTGTTCACATGCAGTCTCTCCTTCCCATCTCCCCACTGCTCCCAGGCCACTAACAGCTCACCTGACAGTGGTACAGCTTAGCCAGGTTGCACAACTATAGAGCCTAGATTCAAAGATGCTGGGGTGTGACTCCTGCCTTTGCTCCTTGCCAGCCCTGTGACTGCAGGCAGGTTTACCGACTTCCTTATAAAAATGAAATGTACTAAAAATAAACAATGTCATGCATATAAAACACTTGGCCTTGAGTGTGTTAGCAAGGACAGTGTCGGAAGGTGGCAGTAAGACAAGAATGGAGAAAGTCATTGTTAACCCTTTCTCTCTTTGCTACTCTGTATTGGTTTGTTTCCTATTCATTTATAAACTTTAAAAGGCATCAGTCTCAAGCAGTCCAACACATATTCCATAAATGCGCTGGGTTATATGTAGCAGACCCTTTTCCCATACTGCAAGCAAGGATGGTCCCACCTCTTCTGCCTGGATAGATGCACTGAAGGATGCAGGAACTCATCCTGAGGACTATAATTTCCCTCCAGAAAATTCATTCACCACTCTCATCTTGGCACCTCTTTCTTTTCTTTCATAGTTTATGGAATCACATAATTTGCAATGAATTTTCGGGCAACCATAACAACCTATAAAGTAAGCAGGATGGAAATTAAAATTCTATCAACTTTGTTGTTGTACCTGCCCCGTTCCTTTGATTTTGTTCTTTTCAAGCGTAGATTTTTTTCACTTACTATTGCTTTTTTTTTTTTTTTTTGCTATTTAGATTTAACATGCTCTTTTTTATAATTATTTGATATAAAAATAGAGAACATGATTTTAAGCTTTTGTGTTTTATACCACAGCATTTAAACCACCAGTATCGCATAGAGTAATGTATCACTTATTGTTCAAACATTTTGGTTTTAATATTTATTTATTTTAAGTATACGCATATTTTGTTTATGGGTGTGTACGTGTACCATGTGTGTGCCTGGTACTCTCACAGTTGGGAAGATGATGTGGGACTGGAATTACAGACAGTTGTGAGTTACTGTGGGTATGGGTCCTCTGCAAGAGCTGGCAATGGTCCTAACTGCCTAGCCATCGCTCCAGCCCACTACTGTGCTACTTATATTCCATAAACAGCAGTATGTTGTGTTTTTCCATTTATTAGGTTCAAAATATTTTTTTTAAATTCCTCAGTGCATTATTTGTAATCACATGACTAGTGGTCTATTAAATCCCAGATATTTTTCATCTAACTTTCGTTATTGTTGTTAACACTATCTGCTCCAATAAGCATTCCATCCATGAACTACACTAGGATTTGTTTTATTCAAATGATTCCTAAGAGCACTTGAAATAAAAGCGCATTTGTGATGGATGGGTGAAGTCTTCTGGAATGATCAGGGTCAAGTGAAAAATAACCATTTAAATCATCTTAGTCCTTTATGTATCTTCAAATATATGAAATTATATGCTGTGCAATGTGAGAAAGCTGCAGGTTTCCAGTACATAGTTTGTGCCTTTTAGGATATTTCTTATATTGACATACTTATAATCTTCACAATCTTTTGATATTACTTTTTTGCTCTAACATTTTTTCCTTTGGTTGTTATTAAGGTAGGACCTCACTGTGGAGCACAGACTGGTCTCATATTAGTGCACTTCTTCCTCAGCATCTCTGTTACGGAGATCAAAAGCTGTGGACCACCCTGCCCAGTTTAGGACTTCTTACAACAATGAAGAGTGTCTTTTTCAATTTACTTGGCTGTTCCTCCCTCAAGAGCTGTAGTTTGTTCAAATGGATCTAAGATGCTGATGACATCACTTTACTCTGGTCCATTTGTTCTCAACCTGCTGGTCACGACACCTCTGGCGGTCGGATGACCTTTTCACAGGGGCCACGTATCAGATACTCAGTATATCAGATATTGACATTATGACTCATAACAGTAGCAAAATTACAGTTATGAAATAGGAAGGAAAATAACTTTATGGTTGGGGTCAGCACAACATGAGGAACTGTATGAAGGAGTCACAGCATTGGAAGGTTGAGAGCCACTGCTGTCGTCTAAAACCCTGATCTCACTGGGGTGCATGTCTACTGACAGGAAGTTCCAAGAGATTCGTTTTACATTCTCCTACTTTCAGTTATTTTGGATATACTCTCTTTGTATAGATTTTTTTCAAGTCTTCAGTCTTTGGAATATTGAGCAATTTAAATAGGTCTCAAGTTCCAAGCCAGTGAGTGGCTCAGACAGACAGACAGACAGACAGACAGACAGAGGTGGATGGTCCTTCTGTAGACACATCCAGGTGTTCCTCTAGCTTCCATGTACATGCACATGCACACACACACACACACACACACACACACACACATATACACACACGTGTGTGGACACAGGCATGCCCATGCACACCCACAAAACTTTGCTTTTTAAGTTTTAGAATTTACATTGAACTATTTTTATAGTCATATCCTTTGTTTTCATGTATTTTTCTATCTTACTGCTTGAGATGTTAATAAGCTCATCTGATGAATTACAATGACTTCGTAATTTCTAATTTGTAGTTCTAGGCTCAAGGTGTTTGACTCAGTTTTAGAATTTCCCGGTTTCTTTACATCTTTTTCATTATAATTTTGCAAACATTTTAATTGCATCTTTATAAGGCTTGACTGCCAATTTAATTACCTGAGTCTGTATTCACCCGGTTTTTATGCAGTAACTATGATGCATGATTTGTTCTACTAAATTTCAGTAACTTTTTATTAGTCAGTGTTTTATTCCTGGTACCCACCCCTCAACAGAAAATTGAAGTGTTCATTTTTATGTTTTAATATTTTAACATATCTGTGAGCAGAGAGATAGCTACTACATATTATTTCTGTATGCTCTCACACACTAATTCTTTATCTAAGTGTCAGTACAGTTATTGTGAAAGGGATATTGAGTTCTACACTGTATCTATTCACCCCTGTAGTTCTGTTAATTTTTACTTTATATTTTTATTAGGTATATATCATTTTAATTGGTATGACTTCTTGATTTATCAAAATTTATTACTGCAGATAAAATATAACCTAATTAATAACTAATGTACTTTACTATGAGTTTCAGATTGTCTGATATTAACACAACTATACTAATCATCTTCAATTATTTAACTCTATGTTTAAGAAGCATCTCATGTAGAGTAGAACAGAAATGGAATGGGAAGATGATATAATTATATCATAATCTCAAAGTATAAAAGCAAATATTCTTATAAGAGGTGATGCTGAGATGCGATGTATTTTCTTGATTTCCACGATTTCTTGGATGTATAAAAATTACAGTTATTAAAGTATATGATCAACATCTGATAGGATATTCAGGATACCCCGTCTGTGTGAGCACAGCACCTCCTGGAATCGTGGAGTATGATATCATTCTAGTTCTTTCACTTCAGTGTAGGAGTTTTAACCTCCCCTACATGTGACAGGAGCAGGATGTGACAACAATGCCATAAGAGTGAGAACATGAAATTGAAATATAATGTGTTGGATTGGTCAATGCAGTAGAATAAATGGGCCTGTGCTCCCCTCACAGTCCATCCATTATGTTATGCATTGTGGATAAAATATAAGTTAAACATGTACTTTATTCTCAAGGATCTTTTGTTTTATCAAAAAGAATCTAAGGAGTTTATTCACATTTGACATTTTGCATGATAGATGACTGGAGAGCTCAGCTCAGATGCTGAAGAGAATGGTCTTCGTCTACATTTTAGGGCAAGGGGAAGGAGTCTGTGCAGGGTCTTGGGATGCCTGAGGAAAGGGACAGACCACAGGTTGAATGAGCCTCATTAAGCTTGCACCTAACCCTCACAGTAGCCGGATCCCTGGTAGATGTCCTGTGATTACCCTCTCATCATCTCTATTTAGCAACAGAAAGGCAAGATATTCCCCGGGAAAAACTGCAGTGTGGAGCCAGTACAGGTTGTTTTGTTTTATTTTTTAATACAATGCTAGCATTTAAAAAAAAAAAAGATAGGATAAGCACAGAATAAATATATCAGTAAATAATCAATAGAAAAATTAGAGAAAGAAGACAAATAACCAGACAACAGAACCACTGCATCTAATAAGTAAGAAGGGTAAAATATCTATGAGTGTTGTATTAAATGTCCAGAAATCAAATGAAGAGCAAGTGAGAGCATAAAAGCCGTAGCAGACCCACATGAACCGTCTCAATTATGTGTCTGAAGGTCGAGAAGGACTAAACAGTAAACAGCCCATACTGGTTGAATCCATATTTTTATCAGATGCCTATACTACTACTTTTAACCCATGACTACTGTGGTCCTGCATTCTGCCTCACCACCGGTGTGTGTGAAGTCAGCTCAGGCAGGCAAAATGCAGAACTCTAGATTGTATTACCCTACACTGTCATCGGGCGGTGGATGGGCTTGCGGAAGTAGCACTGGGGGGTGGGGAGGGCAAGGAACTCAGCCCGGTGAGAAACAAGGTAAGCTGAGGACAAAGAGTCAGGGATCCCAAACTCCTGGACATCCAGACACCACCGGAAATCACAGGGAGTTGGGAATTGATGGGGCCTGCAGGCTGAGGAAATGAGCCCTGGCCGAGGGGAGGGAGAACTCCCGCTTAGCCCACGGGCTGAAGGTCTAGGAATGTGGATAGGCCTTGTGCAAGAGACTTAGGTGGTATAGCTCTGTAGAAGGCTTCCTCCAGGCTCCCAACTGTGAATCCCCAAGGACAGTCCTGGCTTATCTATACAGTTTATTCACTGTCTGTTGTGGAAAATGGGTGCATGCAACTTCCTCAGATGCATCAGAGATTAAATACCTATTGCAGGAAGGAATTTCTGGGAAGGGAAGCTCTTTGGCTAAACCCTCAGAGCCTAGCTAGATACCTGATTAGCATGGAGAACTCTGTTCTCTGCTAAGTGACCATAGGTCAGGTTATCAGGTGGAGAGTTGTGGGGACATGTTTCAGGCCAGGAGTCTGGTCAGGAGTAGTGAAATTCCTACTGTCCTCAGGGGGTGCAGGAGTTTCTGAACCCACTCAAACTCACCAAGTTTCCTGGCATAGTCCACTATCCCCACAAACTTCTTTTACCACAAACTATAAATGGTACAGACTTAAGATTGACGTCACTACAAAGTCAAATACCAATGAATGGTTATGCTAGGAGACTATTAGTCAATACATTACATGAACAGCTAACACTATCCTGTGAAAACTGAGTTTGGGTTACTTTGGGGAGGAAGTAGTAGCTGAGGGAATGTAAAGGTCTGTCATTGCTTTATTTCTCGAGGTCAATACTATTTACATTTATATAGACAATTTTTCAAACTTCACCAAATTTTCCTCAGCTCCTTTAGGTTGGGTGGATATTATTGTTCAATACACCACTTTTCCAAGATGTACTGAAAGTCTGAGAAATCATCGAAGCTCACCTCCCCCCCCCTTATATTTATAATTTATACTAGTCAGATTTGGAGGAGGCATGGAAGATTTTGAGATAAATGAGAAAAAAAGTGAAAAACATTATTTTGGGCCTATAGTTACAGTTTTCATCATCATTAGCTTCATTCATTGCTTCAGGCCTGTTGAAATTCACGGCAATGCATGTCTATTGAGATAATGAAGAGCCATCAAAAAAAATTTATACCAAGAATAAAAATCTTATTAGAAATAATAACAATTACTTCTCTGATAGCATGAAAAAAATTATACCAGAGTGAAACAAAGTTGTACAATCTGATTTTAAGATTAGTTAATACTATTCAACTTAAAGACACATTTATTTTTTCTTTCCACTGTGTTGTTCTCAGCCAATCTTTACAGATCTGTAATTTCCCATCCTAACCCTTCAGAAATATTTTCAAACTAAAACACTATTTTTATTTGCATGACTATGTGATATTTATTTCTTTCTCTTGTAGAACTGCATCAAAACATGTAAACAAGGACCTTGGTAATATGGAGGAGAATAAAAAGCTAGAAGAAAACAATCACAAAACAGAAGCCTAAGAGAGGAGTGGATTGGATGTCCTGGTAAGCAGACTTGGGGCCTTGTTTGTAGAAGTTACTCCTAAGAAGTGGGGAAGCCCCATGGGGATGAAACCCTAGCTTGACCTGCAGATAGTTCTTAATTATAGCTCCCGATGGGCTCTTCCTAGTCCCCTTAACATACTCAACATAATTATCATCCATTGAATAATAAAACCCACTTTTGAGATTCTTAACATCTCATTTGCATTTTGTTTTTTTAATGCCAAAGATTTTTACTGTATACAAAGAAGCCTTATTTTCTAAGTTGGTATTTGGGTTCAGTAAGCACAAGCTCTAAATTTGTTTTTTAAACCCATTATAATAGATTTTAATATATAAATACGTTAAGGATATGGCATAATTTTGAATATATTTATACATCCATCCCAAGTCATTTTAATGAAAAGGCTGACAAGCTAGTATACATGCACACACACAGACACACACAGACACACACACACACACACACACACACACACGCTATCTTTTTGAGAGTATATGTATATTATGTTAGTGTATTTGTGTATACCTACATATGCACATATATGTACATAATATATGTGTCAGTTCTATGAAAGTTGCATATATTCATACTTACTAGCTGTATCTGTATGATTAAGACAGCCTCAGAAATGGCTCAATGTTATTAACAAATATAACTTAACCATTCTTCTGTGTGCCCCTTGGCACTAACAAAGGCATCCTTTGGATTAATTAGCCTGTGTGTCATGGAGGTAACTGCTACTACTAACAACATGTAAAAAGCCCAATTTCTGTGAACTTTAGGTTTAATATAAATTAACCACAAGTTACAATCTGAATGAATCGTTTGGGTTAATTTAATACCAAAGATGGAGGACATGGGAAAGAATTGCATTTGGAAGGCGGTACCTAGGAGAGAAATGGAAGATAATTGAAGAAAGATCAACTTATAAACTCTGACAGCTGGACTCTCAGAGAGACTGAGGAATCAGAGTGGGGTTCATTCTACTGTTCTCCTCACTGAGACCCAAATACCTAGTAACAATTTCACACTTCCTTCTCCACCACTTTACTCTCCTTTCCTCAATTCCTTGTAGACAAACTATTGATTCTCAACTGTTTCCCTCAACATCTTAGTGTAAAACTGAAGACAAGTCCCCAAATTAGAGTGTGATTTATAGGGTTGGATGAATTTTAAACTTGAAGAGAAATGTAATGAAGTGTCTTGAAACATCTTTATACCCCCTATCTTTATATGAATTAATCATGTCTTACAGAAGAAGGGGGGGCAAGGGATGGAGGGAAGAAGGAAGAAATGAAGGAGTAATGAATTTCAAAACTACTTTGTAAAATGAATAGGCCTTTGTTTATAGGTGGACCCAGGACATGATGTTTCTTTAAACAATCCCTTCTATGACATAATTATTGTCACTTTTAGTACAAAGGATCTGTTGTTGATGAAAAATGATTGTTATCGAAACTGACTTATCTACTTTGTCTTTTCACCATTTCAGAGAGAAAAAACATATAAACAAATTGAAGCATGAACGTGGATTGTATTTAAGACATATACAAAGACAATGACAGCAATTCATGGTTCAAGTATTAAGCAGTTCATTCTACCAAGCTATCACAGGATCTTAGAGAATTATCTCAAGTAAAACAATGAAATAAAGTTATAAAATAAAATTACAAGATTTGGCAGCCATGATAATAGGTCATATGTTGTATTTCGTTTGATTTTTTTTTCTGTAAATGTCTGCACTAAGGATTTCTTTCAGTTTGCCTTTTATGTAAATTTTTTACGTAGCTATTTTTATACACTGTAAGCTTTGTTCTGGGAGTGGCTGTTAATTGGATGTATAATGTAATGTTTTATTTCAATTGTTTATATGGATAGTCTAAGCAGGTACAGTTCTGATTCTGATTGCTATCAATAACGCCCCATACTTTCTTGTGAGGACCTGAAACCCAAAGGTGGCAGTTGTAAGATTGGGACATATGTCTTGCCCAACCAGAAGCTGTTTTTTTTTATCCTGAGAGTCATGCCCACCATAGGATATGATGGTCTATGTGCTGCCAGGAGGCTCCCTGAAGCGAGTCACAAACACATACCGCAACACCACATGAGAATGGAACTCCCAAACTGACAATTTTGTCTTCTCTGATATACACAGAGTTTGTTTCACATTTACTTAACAACACTTGCTAGGAAAATACATTCTGTTTAAAAAAAAAAATAGAAAAAAAATAAGGAAAAAATATCAGAGAATGTGTCAGAAAAACTTGGAAAAACAAAACCACAGCTCTCATCCCCATAGTCACAGATCACGATGTAAATCACTGTAATTAAAATTGGTGTTAAATCCTTTGGGTTATCCACTGCCTTAAAAATGACACTTATTTCCTTAAAAAGATAAAATAAAATAAGAGATATCAGTCAGAATTGCAGATTTTTAACAGTGGTCATTACTGAAGCTGTGTTATTTTCCACAGAATATAGAATATATATTTTTTTCGTGTGTGTTTTTGTTAACTACGCTACAGATATCGAATGCACCTTGAGATAATTTAGTGTTTTTAACTGGTACATAATTTATCAAGCAGTACATGAAAGTGTAATAATAAAATGTCTATGTATCTTTAGTTACATTCAGATTTGTAACTTTATAAACATGTTTTCTGCCTGAGGTACTTTTTAAGGAGGTAGTGTACATGGGACCTTTTTGAAGTAGACTGGATAAGGGCCAGTAGCGACTTGCGACTAGACTTTAAACTTTGCTCTTTCAGGTGGAGGCTTCACTTCTGGGATCATACTGCCCACCATTTTGTCCCAGATTTATGTGTCTAACTTTAACTAAGAAAAGTATGATTATTAGATTTCCAGGTATAGAACTGCATTCTTTGAGAGGGAAGGAAGTATGGTGTCTCCTTTAGACTCCAACAATAGAACTATTTTAAAGGCAATGAGAAACTAATAGAGATTAATCTCTGTTGGAGGTTGGGGATAATGTTTTGCCACTTCTGGGTACTGAGAAGTGTGTGTCGTTGTACATTTGTAACCGTTTCATATCTGAGCAGTAGTGTCTCAGTTTAATAAAAGCTTCCTATAGTACATTGGTATGGATTAAATACATAAAATATTCTATTAGACTCCATGCTGTATAAAATATGGGGGGGAGGGGAGAAAACATGTTATTTTGCCTCTAAACTTTGATTTATTGAAGTTTTATTTGGCAGGAAAAAAGAAATTGAATCTTAATCAATATTTAAACCAAAGGGAAAAGGGAAAACCAAAACCAAACCAAAGTTCTTTGTTTTGCCTGGTTACGACGTTCAGTTTAATCTCTGTAAATATTATGATTTTTGTTTTGTTTTGTTTTCTCTTTAGAATTTTGTTAAAGAAATTCTAAAAGTTTTAAACACCTGCTTTCCACAATAAGCCATGAACACTACAGTGAGATTAGTTCCCTATTAATACTTCATTTTTTGGTTTTTTTTTCTTTCCTCCTCTCTCTCTCTCTCTCTCTCTCTCTCTCTCTCTCTCTCTCTC
>JADRCD010207072.1:0-19972 GCA_019843815.1 Montemys delectorum
CCACGCCCCCAGCCCTGGGATTGCAAGCGCCAACCACGGCCCCAACCCTGGGATGCTCGCTGCCATACCTAACTCTTATTTATTTGTTCTAAGTGAGCTCTGAGGACCAACCTTGGGTCCTTGTGTCCTTTTACTGACCGAGCTGTCTCCCCAGCCCAGACAGTATTTGTTCTTTGGATTTTTTTTTTCCTGAGAGGTTGTAGAGAGGATACTGTGACCCCATGTCCCATAGAACTGGCTGATGGCCCTTTCTACTGAGCTTCCCGGGAGGCCAAGAGTGGAAAAGCCCCATCTCATGCCTGCATTTTCACCAGCATGCTCTAGCTAATTAAAAGACCACAGGACTAATCTTCACAAAACATAAAATCCATTATTCCTTTATTCTTCCAGTTCATAGAAGCAAGAAAGAAGTCAGGGCAACTTACCTTGACTTAATTTGCCACCTGTTGATCTGTCCCTGAACCACTCGATCACTCAGAGTACCATGGAGTCTGCCGTGCTTGAACCTGGTGTCCTTTGGAGCTTGGATAGTAAAAAAATCCAACTTAGGCTGGCTCCATTAACAAAGATGAATAACTGTGATGGATGAGGGGGAACTTCTTCTGGGCTCTGTTCCTGGCAGTTCATACAAGTTCATGGCTGCTGTTGACTTTACTTATCTGCAGTGATGAGGATGACAAGCCAGGCTGGCCTCCTACTTCAGCTTCCTCCATTTAAAGCTTGTCTGTCTTGGCTGGAAAAAGTGAATGAAGCAAAGGACCTCACGCCTGGAGCACTGAGTGGCAGTTAGGCTTGGGGCTCCGCAGCTGACCACCACTCTTCATCCCTGCTCCCATGTCTGCTTTCCATTTATGAAATGATCTCTCCACAACACCATGGAGTCAGAATCTATCCCTTTACATGTGACCTGTCAGCGGCCAGCATCTCCATAACGGCATGCTGATGTGAGACTCGCATCCATTTTTCCTATTTTTCCAAGAATCATAAATAACCCCTATCCCAACCCACAGCTGGTGTTTATCGCTGGGACTGTGCAGGCAAGGATGGGACAACAAAAACAACAGCTTCCCACTCTGTGGAAATAAGAGGCTTAAAGCAACCGACTGGTATGTGTGAGGTGAAAGATGAGGGCTGTTGAGTCCTGCTTAGGACCTATGCCTGAAACTTGAAGGCCTGGTGAGGAAGGCTGAAGTCACCAAGCCCTGTGCCCCAAAATTCAGTGCATGAAGAGAAACCCCAAGGTGCTATGGTGAGAGATCGAAAGGAGATTGCAGGAGAAGAAAGTTTTATTGCTCAAATTCCAAGAGGAAGAAATGTTCGGAGTAGCGAGCCAGAGGTCTGAGGAGGTCTAAGGAGAACCGACACAGAAGTCTTGACTGAGGTGTAGGGAACGACTGGCGAAGGCAGAGAGAGCACTCTCAGGATTGCCTGGCAACCATCCTAACTACAACAAACTCTCAGGTACAGGGGTAGGCTCTGAGTGGTCTAAGTGAGAAATTGTCCCCAGCATTTGAACTCTTGGTCCCCAGGTGGTGGTGGTGTTTGGGGAGGTTTAGGGGGTGTGGTCTTGCTGGAAGAAGTGCATCACTAGAAGTGGGCTTTGATGGTTTAAAACCTGGGTGACCGCTCAGATTCCTGCTCCTACTCTCAGGCCTGCTGCTGGGGGCCACTGCTTTGCCACCATGCTGGACTCCTGTCTCCCTGGAACCATGAGCCAAGATAAACTATTCCTTCTACAAGTTGCTCTGGTCATTGTATTTTATCACAGCGTCAGGAAAATAATGAGCACAAGCTCCCCCGCTGTCCAAAGCCTGGTGCCAGGGTATGAAGGTGCGTAGACAGTCCAGGCTGTGGGTCTAGTCAGTGAAGCACGTGTGGATTCAGAAATGATTGGTTTGTATTTTAAAAAGTCTGCTCTTTTGATTTGCATAATGCCTGTAGGTGTTGGCCCACCCTGGGAGGAGCCATCACTTCAGAATCAATGAATCTGAATATCAAAGACAGCCAAAGCATCATCAGTGCGCAACTTGCCTGAAGTCGGGTGGGAAAGCCACTGTGTGGGACTGTGTATTGGAAGGTAATGTGGTGCCTTCAGGCCTGGTCAGGACACAAAGACCCAACTGTCTCTCCTGTAGACCCAACTGTGTCTCCTGTCTAGCGCTCCTTCCCAGGGGCCTGACGTTAGTTCGGCATCAGCAGGCTCTTCATGGACAATGGTGTGACCACTGTGGCCTCAGCAACAGGCAGAGACATCCAGATGCAAGCAAGGTCAGGAACTCCTGGGTTTATCATTTGCTGGCTTGTCTCCAGCTGCTACAGGCTTAGAGCATTTAGTTCCTCCTCAAAAAGAACAGCTGTCCTCCTGGGAAGACAGCATGGGTTCATGGTGGAGCTTGCAAGAGACTTTATCAACTCCTTACTCAAGGCACAGAAGAAGCCCTCTCCTGTGGACTTCCCATTCAGCTCAGGGTTATCCTCAAATCTCAGCGGTGGGCTGGCAGACCATGTGCTCTCTCTGAGGACTCAGAACATTAACATCAAACTGCTGCAGCTTCCTCTGTCACACAGCCTGGAAGTGGACAGGTGGTGGGAAGAGGACCTCCTCTTGCTACAGGGTCCTCTAGTCTGGGCGTTGCCTCGCACACTCACGAACTCCATCTCCCAGCTGCCTCCCTGATTCCGGAACGGTGCCCGACTCTTGGCTTTTTGCCTCCTGGTTCCCAGAAGCTCTCACAGTGTTTCCCTGAGGGGGTATTCAGCCTGTCTCCAGGAGGAAGGCTTTCCCAAAATGAAGTGAAGCAAAGAGAAGTGCCTTTTCCACTCAATGATTACTTGAAAAGAAAAACCAGGGTCTGGGAGATGACTAAGTTGACAAAAGGCTTACTGCATGTATTAGTCAGGGTTCTCTGGAATAACAAATGAATCTCTCTCTGTGTCTCTCTGTATCTCTCTCTGTCTCTGTCTGTCTCTCCCTCCTCCTTCCCCACTCCCCCACCCGTCTGTCTCTGTCTCTTTCTCTCTCACAGAATTGATAAGAATGACTCACAGGCTGTGGTCCAGCTAATCCAACTGTGGCAGACTATGAATGGAAGGTCTAAGAATCCAATAGCTCTTTATCCACAAGGTTGGATATCTCAGCTGGTCTTCAGTACACACCAGCATCCTGAAGAAGTAGATTCTGATGCCAGTGAGGGTATGGACTTGCTATGGAGGTTAGAGCAAGTAGGCAAAGAATAAAAGCTCCCTTCTTCCATGCCCTTATATAATCCTAGAGGTGAGTTTCCACCCCCAAAAGACTCAGATTAAAGGTGTGTCTTCCTACTTCAGAGACCTCAATTAGAAGTAGATCTTCCCATTCCAAATTAAGCACAAATCTCTCGCAAGCGTGTCCCCTCCACTTGGGGATTTTAGTTAATTCCAGATGTAACCAAGTTGACAACCAAGAAAAACCATCACACCATGCAAGCACAAAGGCCTGAGTTCAATCCCAAAAAACCGTGGGGAGAACCTGTCATTGTGGCACTTGTTTGAGAGAAAGAGACAGGTAGATGGATCCCAGGGGTTCCCTGGCCAGTCAGCCTAGACTACTTGTTGAGCTGCAGGCCAGTGAGAAACCCTGTTTCAAGGGAAAGTCAGATGGTACCTGAGGAACACAGAGCCTAAAGTTGTCTCCTAGCCTCTATACACATGCCTACAGATACACACATGTACATGCATGTACATGTGGACATGCAGATGCATGTGGGGACTCTCTCTCTCTCTGTGTCTTCCTCTCTTACACACACAAACGCACACACACACACACACACATGCGCGCACACACACACACACACACGTACGCACATGAGAAATAGAACTCCAAGCATCAGCTAGTACATCTAGTTACCATTAAAATATCCAAATAGTGAGCTACTAAGAAGTACCACTAGGAAGATACAAAGAGAAAGGTTTGCTATGGTTCTGTTGTGTAGAGACCCTGACCCCACACTTGACCCTGGGGAAAGCGGAAACATATGAGGATTCATGTTCTTAAAAGCCTTCCCCAGGAAGGAACTGAATTCATGATCATCAACTCTGCCCCATCAGTGACTCTTGTCTGCAGTGTCCCTCACTGTGTCCCAGAAGAAAAGTTCATATAAGCCAGAAATGGGTCCTTAGGTAAAGCATTTGTGAGGTTCTGAGTTCAAATCCTCCATATCCAAGTAGAACCAGTCACAGCAGTGCACATCTGAAATCCCAATGCCCTACTATGAGATGGGAGGCCGAGACAGGAGAATCCTTAGTGCCTACGGGTCAGCTAGCCTGGTCAGTATACAGCAGCAAACAAGAGGCTATGCCTTGAACAATGTGGAGGCAGAGGACTGACGCCAAGGTCCCTCTACACATATGAAATGCCCCAGGAAGAAGTCACTTTAAGGATTCCTCAGCAACTCCTCACTTCCTCGATGCCTTTTGGAGTATGTCCAGTCCTGCCCAGACCTCCTGCAACGAACTGGTCCAAGCCCCAAACCCACTAATAGCTACATTTATGTGCTTCTGCAGAATACATTGTCGGATCCTTCCTATCAGTTAAGAAGCTTCTCCAATCCAAAGAGAGCAGAGGACCATAGCCGGATGCTCGCACACCTCCCACCAAGACTCAATGTATATGTATGCTTTGGCCTCCTCACTCCAGGCTCTGGGGGGGGGGGGAAACATGAAAGGAAAGTAATGTTAGACAGAAGTGTTAACGTTCCCTTCTTACTGTGGGTAGCTAAAATAAGTTAGGTGCTCCAGAAAGATAACTTTGAGGATAGAAACACTTACTGTGCTTCAACAAGACTAAAATTGGATTCTCAGCACCCACACTGGGCATCTCCTCCATTTAACTCCATCTCCTGGGGATCTGATACCATCTTCTGGTGTCTATGGGCCCCTACGTGCATGTATGCATACTCTCACACAACCACATGCAGAGGTGATATCTATTTAATATAGCCAATTACTTTGGGCAATCTTTAAATTATATTTCATGGGTTTTATTTTTTGTGCATTGATTTTCTCATGTATCTTTTCCTTAAATTGCTCATGCCTTGCTATTAACATTTGTTGACAAAAGTAGATCTCGTTCATCATTTCAGCCACTTTGAAAATGGTGCCACATACAACAGTGTGGCCAGAAGCTGCCTGGAGAATGCTGGTCTCTTATGTTTATATGACTTAGTGACACCCATAGCTGACTGAATCTGTGCAAGAATATTCTGTGATACAAATGGGGAGAGGTTTCAGTCAACAACACGTTTACCATGCAAGCATGAGGCTCTGAGTTCAATCCCTAGAATCTGCATAAAAAGCCAGTATAGAGGTCAAAGCTAGTGACCCCTGTGCTGGAGAAGGCTGAGATAGAAGGATCTTTGGGGTTGCTGGCCAAGTAACCTAGACAAATCGGCAAGATACATCCACTTGAGCAATAACACCAACGTTCTGGGTTCTACATTCATATGCACATAAGTGCACATGTATCTGTACACAAAGAACACTCTGTGGTGTTTTTGCAATGACTAAATCACCCAGTGATGTGTTTCTCAGAACACCTCCCCATCATTACACAGCTCACAACCGTAGTATTCACCCATTCCTGTCCTGGGAGACTGTCCAATGGCCGCTGGCCGCAGACTTTTCAGTCTCACAAATGATACTGCACGGTCCTCATTGCCTAGTGCTCACAAGAAAATGGGGTTTCTGGTCCTGGGCTCCTGAGTCTTCCGGTGTAACAACACCACCATCCAGCTGTTCCCTAGACAGTCACAGAACTACAGGAGAACCATCCCTCTGCAGCTTGGAGCAGCTCCACCCAGTTCACAAGTTTGTCTTCAATGGAGTCATAGCTACCCAGCTCACTTACCTCTGGGCCAAGGTGCAGACTGGAGCTACTGGGTTTTCAGACTCCAGCTATGGCAAGGTGATCACCCTGACTCCATCACCACGACACATGCACACCCAGGGGACTGCTCCAAGCTCAGAGGACATCACTGAGACACAGTCTCTCCCCTGTTCCAACCACTACACCACATCTTTAGGGAATCTCTCTCTGCTCGAAGTACTTTGATTGATTTCTGGTTCCTACTCTGACCTCTATACACTCCCACCAGGACTGCTGAAAGAGTTCTAATTTTCTTTGGTATTAACAGACTGCTTTTGGCAAGCTGATAGAGGGGCAAGAGCTACTCAAGGGCTGATTTGATCTGCTTCGTGTCTAGCTTCTTATCATTTTTATAGGTCATTTTGTTTTCCTTTTGACTGTGTTTCGCATGCCTTGCTTGTTATTGCACAAGTTGATTAACCCTACACAGTAATAAATGACCCCAAATCATAGTGGCAGAACATGACACAGGCTGATTTTTTACTTTTTGCTTATCTGTGACAATCAGCTCTCTCTGGGGCCTCTCTCCGAGCTGGGCCTCTGCTCTCAAGGGACTCATGTATCTTGGGGGTGGGAGGTGTCTTCAGCCTCAGGGACAGAGGAGAGAAAGAAAATGTGGAATCATTATAAGGCATTTCAGGAGCCAGGCCTGGAAAAAGAAGGGGCTGTCCACATTCCAATGGCCAGAGGGCAGTTACATGGTCAACCCACCTTCAAGAGTCTGAGGATGCAATAACTCATCTGGCCAGGAGAGCACTGGTGATCTCTGTCACCCCTGCCGTACTGTGCAGGATGTCCCCCTCCTCTCCCTATGCAGGGGACATTCTCGTACCCCTAAAGGCATGGCATGAAATGGCAGCAAGTCTCTCTATTCAGGTCAAAGTTCAGATCACCCAGGGAATGTATCAGGACTCATTGGGAAATCTGCATGTGGTAAACAGTGCAGTTGTGTGTCGCTCCTCCCCATGGACCCCCACACACAATAGTGGGCCTGCAGAGCAAAGCTTGCTGGGAAAGGGGAGGAGCAAAGAACAACTAGTGGTTCAAACGTGCCAAGGTTTCCCACTAGATAGAACCGGTTGCTTTGCTTTCCGTGAGTCATGGCCTCAGTATCTGAGCTGCAGTTGCCTTCCTTAGCACTGTGACAAAATATTTAGTAGAAGAAGCTCAATGGGGTGGGGGGGACCTCTGTTGGCTGGAAAGGCTTGGTGGGGTTCATGCTAGCAGAGGTGTGTGTCTGCGATTCTTTACGTCTCCACGAGCAGGAAGCAGAGAGCAGAGAGGGGGTATGCCCACTCTCAGCTGCTTTTCTCCCCCACCCGCCACTCAGTCTTTCTTAAGAGATGAAAGGAAGAAAACAACGGACAGGAACAATGGACTCTGTAGTGTGCACAGGTCGGTGCTTTACACACAGAACAAGTACATTTGATAAAAGCAATTGTTTAAGAAGGTCTCGGAAGCCTTCATCAGTTTCAGTCTGAGCTGATAATGAAGGAGCGGTATCTTGGAAGCATGGCCCTGAGCCAAGCTTTTCTGTCTGTGTGTCTGTATGTCTGTCCTTTCTTTCTTCTCTTGTCTCCTCTAGTCAGGGTTCCAGGCTAGTCTCAGTCTTGTAACAGCTTTTCAAGTAACAGGCACATACTCCGAGTCTTTCTAGTTACCTCCTCAAGCTGCCAGTTCCCTCAGGCACATTATGCCTCCTGATTGCCAATAGACAATGGGTCTTCCACACAGTTACCAGTTCACGACACGGACTTCCATCTTGTGTAAGATTCCAGTTCTTTTTATCAAACAAGGAGGGCCTACCGTCTTCCTCCTCTGCCCTCCACTCTGTTGGGCTAAAGAATCTAAAGCTAGAATTACTAGCCCCAGGCTAGTAATTGAAACTGAGAAAGCTCTGAGGAGAAAGGTATACCTAAATACTCTTAGAGTTGCCCCTTTTTATGGCAGCAGAGTTGCAAGTTTGAGGCCCACCTGGGCCTCAGAGTGTGTTTAAGGGCAGCCTAAGCAACGGAGAAACCCCTCTCTTGGAGATTAAACTGTATGAAAAAAAATTCATGAAGAGCTGGGGATGTAGCTCAGAGGTTGAACACATGCAAAGCCCTGGGTTCAACTCTCAGTCCTACAGAGGGAGGAAGCAGGAGAAGAAGGAGGAGCGGGGAGGAAGGGGAGGAAGGGAAAGAACAGGGAGCGGTGAAGGGGTGGACCACAACAGCTGTTAGATTTTCTTTGTATTTATTTTTATTCCTTTTTTCAGTATTTGAGCCTTTTCTGTAAGGATTTGAAAAATAAAGAAACTTGTTTAAATGTTTGAAAGAACTAAAGCAGTGAAGAAGGTTCAGGTCTCCACTCTCCCTAGGAGTTCTGCAGGGAGGAAACAAGGGCAGGCTGAGACCCTGACTGAAAACCAAATAACTCCCCTGCCATCAGTCCAGCTTCCCACTCTAGCTAACCCAGAGCAGCAGAGTCATATTAACCATGAATTAAATGTTTGGCTAGTATGACTAGAAAGACTTAATTCACACCACTAGATGCTATTCACCCCGGAATTCTTCCAATTGCTTTTTAAGGGCTTTTTTTAAATAAATAAAATTTACAGGAAAACCGCCAGAGCAATGTAAAACAATTCTCCTGTCTCCTGCTCAGATTTTACCCTTCTCCAGCATGCTTGCTACCCAGGATGCCAGCTAAGGTCCTTGTCCTTTTGGAACCATTCATGAGCGAGAGCAAGCACCCCTGAATTTGCCTGCCTTCCTTCCTTCCTTCCTTCCTTCCTTCTTTCTTTCTTTCTTTCTTTCTTTCTTTCTTTCTTTCTTTCTTTCCTTTCTTTCATTTCTCAGGAAAGTTTCCCTGTGTAGCCCTGGCTGTCCTTGAACTCGCTCTGTAGACCAGGCTGGCTTCGAACTCAGAGATCAACCTGCCTCTGGCTCCCAAGTGCCAGGATTAAAGGCGTGCACCACCACTGCCCAGCTAAGCACTGTTTAACTCTTTATATCAAGAATCAACACCAGGACTGTCAAGATGACTCATGGGTAAAACTGTCACCAAGTGATGGCTTGAGTTAAAGTCCCAGGCTCCAGCTTGGTGAAAGGAGAAACTTGACTCTTGTGTCTTCCAAAATCCAGAGGCTCACTGGTGTGTATCCGTGTGTGGTGTGTGTGCGTGTGTGTGGTGTGTGTGTGTGTGTGTGTGTGTGTGTGGTGTGTGTGTGTGTGCATGTGTGTGTGTGTGCATGTGTGTGGTGTATGTGCGTGTGTGCATGTGTATATGTGTATATGAGTGCATGTGTGTGTATGTGTGTGTATGTGGTGTGTGTGCATGTGTGGTGTGTGTGCGTGTGTGTGGTGTGTGTGTGTGTGTGTGTGGTGTGTGTACATGTGTGTGGTGTATGTGCGTGTGTGCATGTGTATGTGTGTATATGAGTGCATGTGTGTGTATGTGTGTGTATGTGGTGTGTGTGCATGTGTGGTGTGTGTGTGTGTGTGTGGTGTGTGTGCATGTGTGTGGTGTGTGTACATGTGTATGTGTGTGTGTGTGTGAATGTATATGTGTATGTGTGCATGTGTGTGCATGTGTGTATGTGTGTATGTGTATATGTGTGTTTGTGTGTGCATGTGTGCGTGTGTATGCGTGTGTTCATGTGTGTATGTGTGCGCATGTGTGTGCATGTGTGTGTATGTGTGTATGTGTGCATGTGTGTGCATGTGTGTGTGTGTGTAACACAAACACAAATATTTCAGGATATAGATAGTAGAGGCCTCATCAAAGAAAACATGTCATTTCTTTCCATTTAAGTTGTGTGCGTGGTATATGTATACATGCTCACGTTCATGCATGTGCACATGTGTGTGCACTTATGTGAGGAGCCCACATTGTGTCTCTTCCTCGATTGCTTTCCCCCTTATTTTGGTTTATTTATTTTGAGGTAGGGCCTCTCACTGAACCTGGAGCTAGACTGGTGGTCAACAAGCCCAAGAGACCCTCCTGTCTCCACCCCTCGACCAGCCCGGGGTCATAGGTGAGCACTGCCTGCTAGACCCAGCTGTTTTCACAGATGCTGGATCCAAATGAAGGTTCCCATGTGTTCACAGCAAGGATTTCACTAGCCATATCCCCAGTCCTTAACCCACCATCTTCTCAACATAACTATATCATTGAAAAGGCTAGAGGTGGGGGGAGGGAGGAGAAAGAGAAAGGGAATGGGAGGGAGGATAGGGGAGAAGAAGAGAAGGGGAGGGGAGGGAAGATGGGGGGAAAGGAGAGAAGGGGAGGGGAGGGGAGTGTTGGGGAGAAGAGGGAGAGAGAAGAAAAAAGAGAGGAGGAAAGGGGAGGGGAGGGGAGTGAAGACAAGGGAAGGAGAGAGAGAGAAGGGGAGAAAAAGAGGGAAGGAAAGAGGAAGGGAGAGAGAGGAGGGAGGAGGGAGAGAGAGGAGGGAGGAGGGAGAGAGAGGAAGGAGGAGGGAGAGAGAGGAGGGAGGAGAGGGATAAGAAAAGGAAAAAGAAAAACCCTCAGCAGATTTATTCTTGTTTTTTCAAAAGTTCTCTTACATCATAGCTGATCAATACTCTAGCATTACTTACTGTTTGCTTGCTTGCTTTTCAAGACAGGGTTTCTGTGTAGCCTTGGCTGTGTTGGAACTTGCTCTTAGACCAGGCTGGCCTTGAACTCAGAGACCCAACTTCCTGCCTCCCAAGAGCTGGGATTAAATTCATGTGCCACATACCCAGCACATTCTTTTTTTCCACAATGCTATCGATAATGCTTATCACGTATTAGAGCCTTTTGTTTCTTTGTTTGTTCGTGTTTTTAAGATCTTGTGGTATGTCCCAGGTTTCCCTGAACTAATAATAAGCCTTCTGCTTCAGTCTCCCCATGAGTGAATTTTCTTTAATTTCCCATATGGGTGCCTTATGTCAGGCTGATGTGTGGCCCACAGAGAACAACCTGCAGAAGGCATTCTCTCTTCCCATCATGTGAACACCGGACTGAGTGTCCAGGCTGACAGCCATGTACCGTTACCCACTGAGCTATCCCCTGGACACGTATATATAAGTTTTGGTTGAAATGAGAGTTGGAGCCAATGAGCTAGTAAATTTTGTAATTTATACTTTCAAGACCTTGGTCACCAAAAGTTTCTTCTTGTTAATAATACGTTAAGAGACCCAGAAGTCTGACATGTGACATGCTCATTAGTGCACCCTTCCTCCCACTGTAGAGCCTGAAGCCCATGACTGACCACATGAGCAATCTGCATGGGTGAGGTACAGGGAAGGTATCATTGCTGAGAACCATACATGGGCAAGTCCATGAGATCCTGTGAGAGATGTGACACTAGACAGTTTCTGGTTTGTATTTTCGCAAAGCTGCGTTTTATTATTAATTTAGAGTATCTGCCTTCTATTGACAAAAGCTCACATCCGTCTGGTCCCACACCATGCCTCCTGGGTATAGTGCAGTTTTTAATGACATCATCCTTTTGAGCTTGGTTTCATCTGGGCTGATTTTGTTCCTACAGCCCTAGGGGACACAGGCTAGACACACAGCTTAGGTGTGTGTTAGGCTACACCGTCTTGGGTTTTGAAAGTGCTCTATGATGTTGGCACAGTGACAGGGCTTCCTACTGACACATCACTCGAACTATGCCCCTGATACATGACTATAGTTGTTAGGAAGGCCACAGTAAGTCCTGACACGCTCATGCTAGCTGATGGCATGCACGTTAGCTTAGTTTTGAAATGACTGTTTAATAAACAGTGTCTCCGCTAGTTCTTACCACGGTCACCTCCCCTGTGGTTCCGAGGTTCGCCCTGTATATTAGTTACTCTTCTGTTGCTATAATAAAATACCAGGACCAAGGAAACTCGTGGAAGAGAGAGTTTGCTTAGAACTATGGTCCTAGGGGCCTATGTCGAGAAAACATAGCAGCAAGCAACCGGCCCTGGAAATGGAAACTCTATATCTGAATCATGAGCAAAAGCTACGAAAGCAGCCTGGAAGTGATAAGATGCTTTTCAAAAAAGATTTATTTATTTATTTTATGTATACGAGTTGTCTTAGTCAGGGTTTCTACTCCTGCACAAACATCATGACCACGAAGCAAGTTGGGGAGGAAAGGGTTTATTTGGCTTACTTCTACATTGCTGTTTATCACAAGGAAGTCAGGACTGGAACTCAAGCAGGTCAGGAAGCAGGAGCTGATGCAGAGGCCATGGAAGGATGTTCCTTACTGGCTTGCTTCTCCTGGCTTGCTCAGCCTGCTCTCTTATAGAACTCAAGACTTCCAGCCCAGAGATGGCACTACCCCTTTGATCACTAATTGAGAAAATGCCCCACAGCTGGATCTCATGGAGGCATTTCCCTAACTGAAGTTCACTTCTCTGTGATAACTCCAGCCTGTGTCAAGTTGACACACAGAACTAGCCAGTACACGAGTACACTGTAGCTGTACAGATAGTTGTGAGCCTTCATCTGGTTGTTGGGAATTGAATTTCGGACCTCTGCTCGCTCTCGTCAACCCCACTTGCTCCGGCCCAAAGATTTATTTATTATTATACATAAGTACACTGTAGCTGTCTTCAGATGAACCAGGAGAGGGCATCAGATCTCGTTACAGATGGTTGTGAGCCACCATGTGGTTGCTATGATTTGAACTCAGGACCTCTGGAAGAGCAGCCAATGCTTCTACCCAATTAGCCATCTCGCCAGCCCTCATATGATGCTTTTAATCCCAATTCCTGAACGCAGTGATACAGCTCCTCCAACAAGGCCACACCACCTAAACTTCCAAACAGTGCAGCCTACTGGGAGAAAGTGTGCCAATTCCTGAGAGTCCTGTTACTCAACCAACCACAGCCCACCCTAGGATTCACACATTCCGTTACTTTAAGGTTAACTGCCATTGGGTCTGAGTGCTACCTGAGTTTGGAGAGGAAAACTAGGAACTATCTCAAAATGCCAAGCTTCCAAAATTAACCCTTCCTTCCTCATCGGCTCCGCTGAACCCAAGTGGCGTCTTTCTACTGAAGACTTCCATGGTTCCTTTTGTTGTGCTTGGTTGGTTTTTTGAGACAGGGTTTCTCCGTGTAACAGAGCCCTGGCTGTCCTGAACTCACTTCATAGACTGGCCTCAAACTCACAGAGATCCACCTGCCTCTCTCTGCCTCCCAAGTGCTGGGACTAAGGCACACGCCACCACACCCAGCCCATGCTTTCTTTCTTTTTTCTTTTAAATCTTTTATTACATTTTATTCTGCATGTGATGTGTAAGCATCTGTATGCCACAGAGCTTACATGTGCTATGCTTTTTTCTTCCATTTGCCTCTTGAGAAAGACTCGGGGTGAAGACAGAACTAGCAGCTCTGTGCCTTTTTTATCTATCTACTCCTATAACAACCACAATCTCTCAAATTTCAGGATATCTCTCCAGTAACTATTTTCTTTCTTTTTAAAAAGGCATTTATTTACTCATTATTATGATTTTGTGTGTCAACTTCACACAAGCTGGAGTTATCACAGAGAAAGGAGACTCCCTTGAAGAAATGCCTCCATGAGATCCAGCTGTAAGGCATCAATTAGTGATCAAGGGTAGGAGGGCCCATTGTTGGTGGTGCCATCCCTGGGCTGGTAGTCCTGGATTCTATAAGAAAGCAAGCTGAGCAAGCCAGGAGAAGCAAGCCAGTAAGCAGCATCCCTCCATGGCCTCTGCATCAGCTCCTGCCTCCAAGTTCCTGCCCTGTGTGAGTTCCTGTCCTGACTTCCTTTGGTGATGAACAGCAATGTGGAAGTGTGAGCTGAATAAACCCTTTCCTTCCCAACTTGCTTCTTGGTCATGATGTTTTGCGCAGGAATAAAAACTCTGACTAAGACATTATGTGAATAGATGTTTTATCTGCATGTCTGTGTACCATGTACATATTACATATGGATACATTTGTATCTGCTGCCTACAGGGGCCAGAAGAGAGTGTCAGAACACCTGAGACTGGAGCTACAAACAACTGTGAACTGCCACATGGGTGCTGGAAATTGAACCCAGATCTTCTGGAAGAATACCAATGCTCTTAACCTCTGAGTCATCCCTCCACCCCACTCTTACCCTCAGTAACTATTTTCATGAAATATATCCAGATAGTGTTTTTCTCTTAAGTTTCAACTATGCTATTCCTAGAAGTGTGTAAACTTTTTACAGCTGTCATGCCAAAAAGTTCTATTCTGACACTGAGCAGAATAGCTATGCCATATCTCACACAGCATTCTGAGCATAGCTGTCAATCAACACGGGGCACCACAGTTTGTACTCAGCCAGCAAAACTCTCTCCCTTTACCCTTCCGGGACAGGGGACAGAGGTATCTGGCGGTACGTGACTAGCTAGCACCTTATGTTCTTCTCACATGACTGTAGCTCTCAGTTTGTCTTTCCATGGTGTTGACATGAAAATCATCCCTTTCTATACACGTTCATGCACCAGCTTCTAAGGTCATGTGGGGCCATTGTCCCTGGAGTCCAAGAGAGCCATGGGTGGAGCATACAAGCTGCCGAACTCCTTATCAAGTTGTTCGTCAGTCTCTGCTTTGCATGATGAGTCACTCTCAAGGCCACAAAGAAGGAGATGTTCTCAGAAGGCCATCATTTCCTCTTCCCATCTGGGACAGAGGCCAATCCCACAGTTCCTTTGAGGATTCATCTCTCCCTAATCCTGTGACCCAGGGCCACCTTCAGGGCTGTTGGAGGCAAGAGCTGTCCTGCTCCGCATCCTGTTCTTCTGGGCCTCTTCAACAGTCTCCCTGGTGGAAAGCCTGCTGCCATCTCAGCATCCCTCATCCCTTCTGTCCTTAGTCTATCCTTAGATTTCACAATGCGTGCGCAGAAAGCACACATAATATTAGTGGTTTAAATAGTTGCACTTTGGTCTGCTGTGACTTTCCTATCTAGGGGGAGTACAGATGTGCGTTGTGTTTCCCCAGGAAAAGTTTTGTCACATAGCACATGTATGTCCCTTTCAGACCTGTTCTGAATTGGTTGGACTGTCGATCACACCACCTGGCTGCCCCCTAGAACATAAGTGTCTGCTGCCTCCTTGCTCCCTTCTGTGTGGAGTCACAGAAGCCATGACCTGAACACAGTATGTGGTAATGGTAGCCTGGCTCCTCCTGTCTGCACACCCCCATGATGGCAGCTCAGACAAGCTCCAGAAACACAGCCACAAGCATTCAGATCATCAGGAAGATGTCTGATTTCCCCAGTGACAGGCACTTCCATGATGCCCGGTGGCTTCTTGAAGCACCTCTTCTAGCGCCTTCCACGCCATAGGGTTTGTAATTACGACAGCCTTAACTGTTGATGCTTTTCTCAGGACTGTGACCAAATACACAACAACTTATATTCACGAATGAAGGACTTATTTTTGCTCACAGTTTCGGGGTAGAGAATGTCACAGTGTGGAAGGCACAGCAGTGGACACACAAGCAGCTGGTCACACTTAGCTATAGTCAGGGATCAGAGAGAGGAGTTCGGAGAGATGACTCAGCAGGTAAGAGAGCATACTGCACTTGCAGAGGACCTGGGTTGGGTTCCCAGCACACAACTGTTCTAACTCAAGTTCCAGGAGATCCAACACCCTCTTCTGACTCCATAGGCACCTATGTGAATGCACACACACCATACTGACACGTACACAAATATATATATGTGTGTGTGTATATATATATATATATGTGTGTGTATATTATATACTATATTACACATTATACATTGCACATTACACATTACATATTATATATATATATACATATACATATACAATATATATCATCTAAAATTTAAAACAAAGTGAAATCTAGGAAGCAGAGAGAGATGGGTGCTCAGTTAGATTCCTTCAGTTTCTCTTGATTCAGCATGGAACCAGTCCTTGGCACGGTGCTACCCACATTGAGGGTGGGTTTCCCTCAGTTAAACCTTTCTGTAAACACCTTCATAGACCTGCCCACCTGTGAATCTGAATCTGGCTAGTCACCAGGCTAGTCACCTGTCTCCTAGATGACTCCAAGTGCAGTCCAGTCAATCATCACACTTTCAATGGCACCATCATGAGAGACACGTGCGGCCTAACTTCAGTGTCAATCTCTTTGCTCCCAAGAATGAGCTTTTTAAGTGGACAGCCTTCTCACAGCGTGCCCACAGAGGTACCACTTACTTCTGCCTGACAGAGATCAGTCTCTAGAGCCAGAAGAGACACTAAGCAAGCCAGTCAGTCACACTGTCCCACAGGAACTAGCCTTCAACATTGTCACCACACAGTCTTCCTAACACCCCAGCGGCCAACCCATGTGACCCTGTGCCAACTTCCTCCCTTGGGATATCAGCTGCACCTAAGAAGCTGTTGCCAAGCCCACCAGCCCAGTGCCAGCATCCTGTGGTTGCTGATCTCCTCAGCCTTTGGTCAGGAACTCTTCTCAATATCAAGGAAAAGCTGTCACACAGACACTGCATTTGAAAGAATCGAGTACATGGCACCTGCCGGACTGCGTCCCCTCCGGAGTCTGCCAGAAGGCCATTTACTTCACAATTATGAACTTGGGACCTTCCTATTCTAGCTGTCACAGTAAAAACGTCTTTCAGTAATGAGCTAACAGCTTCTTACCTAAGCCAGAAAAAGAGCTCAAAGGCAATGGATGCTGAGTCAGGGCAGGCACGAACAGAAGGACAGTGAGCCCTCCTCTCTCATTTTTGTCTTTTGTTAAAAAAAAAAAAAATCACACATAGACTTTTCTATTTTCTATCTGAGGGAGGATAAGAAGGAAGGGTGGACAGAACATTGTTTAGGGCCCATGCCTGTCCCCTGCCTTCAGCTTTGCACAGACCATTGGCGACAGGAGCTGTTTGCAGGCCCCACAGTCTTTTTGTTGTAGAAAGGCCAGTGTCAGACCCAGCTCAGAATTTTCATCCTCAAAGTTGCTTTCTGTTGACCTCACAAGGCAGCCGGCTGTGCTTGCTCCTCGGATGTTTGAGTCTAATTAGGAAGACACAGAAGGAGAAAAGTACAGCCGGGCCTGAGTGAAGCTCCCAGGAAGCAAGCTTTTGATGTGACTGGAAGGTCCTAGAAATGACATTGCTCATGGGGGCCTCCTTACCCATGTGACCTTGCGACCACACAGATGGTCTCTCCTCCCCTCCAAGCCCTGGGAATCCTGACGCCACGCACATCTCCACCTCAGATAAGGTCAAGCCACCCACCTGTAACGGCAGGTGATCCTGCCGTAGGTGTTGGGAGGGAGCAAAGAGGGTGGGTTTGAACACCACTCAGCAGAGGAAGCAGAGTGGCGCCAGCTCTGGGCTGGTGGCGGCAGCTCCCTCTCTGAGTCTCTCCTTTCATACAATGTCTCCTCCACGGTCCTCGGCTGATCCAGCAGTGATTCCAACAAGCCTGAACCTTCATAGCCAGACAAAACTCAGGCATGTATGTGGCTTAACTTGGTCCAGGGGTCTCCATTCCAGTCCCTCCAGGGTGTGACCCTCTTCCCAGATAGCACATTGAAAGAGTGTGGCTCGTAGTGAAGACATTAAGGGAGTTAGGTGAATGGGACCCACTGCTGAGAGGAGCGTGACCTCCACTGTGCCACTGCTCACAGGTGGGCCGATGCAATGTTGGTTTTAGACTCGATGTGCTGTGTTCCATGTAAACTCAGACTTACAGGCCTCCCCTCCTCGTGTGTGTGTGTGTGTGTGTGTGTGTGTGTGTGTGTGTGTGTCTGGCTCTCTCTCTCTTGTTCACACACACACACACACACACACACACACACACACACACCTTGCTTGCTTGCTTGTCAGCTGTCTCTGTCTCTCTTTCTCTTTCTCTTTCTCACCTTGCTTGCCTGTCAACTGTCCCTCTGTCCATTTGCCTCACAGAGTTTCTGCTTGTCCTCCTATCTTCTTTCTTGGGACAGAGCCAAGATCAGATCCCTCTGTGATTTGCTTAGTAATTGCTCCCTTGAGCCAAGTCAGCCCCTGGGTTCTGTCCTGATGCCACAGCGAAGGAGCAATTGCTTCTTCGATTTCACCATGGGTTTGCTGGCATGACTGAGCATTTACATGGGCAGAGGCTGGGATGGAAGGAAGCCGATGTTCCTCAGAGGACTAATCCATCCAACTCTGATTCCCTGGAGGAGGAGTCCATCTGAAGACGTGACATCCTATTACCAACTAACAGGGCAGCTCTGCCAGGAGGAAGGTGAGGCTGGAGCAGCAACAGGATACACAGAGCTGCCTCCATGCCACGGGCCCAGAAGTTGCACATTAAAACACTGTGAAGCCATCAACGGAGGGAAGGCACACCCTACAGAAACCCAAGGAATTAGTATGTGGAATATATAAAGAATTGAATAGGCAGCACTCAGAAGACTAAACACAAGCATCCAAAACTACAGAGGCAAAAAAGTTCAGCAAACCACGCCTGCACTGCGATCTAGGAAACAATAAATGATTGCATTGCACACTGAATGCATGACAGAACCTTTACAATGGGGTGGAGATGTAACTCAGCCCAGCTACCACGGAAACCAGTTTAGAGGCTCCTTAGAAACATAAAAATACAACTTCCATATGCTCTGGCTAGAACTCTCCCTGCTATACCCAAAGGAATCCAAGTCCATGTACACAGAGGTACCTGCACGTCCATGTTCATGACAACACTGTTGGTAGATGCCACAATGTACTACAACCCAGATGCCCATCAATAGTTGAATCATTAGAGGGCTCAGTAGGCAAAGCACTTGACCTACACACGCGTTTGGGTCCCTGGCACCCATGCTCTTAAAACAAAGCAAAAGGAAGTACCGTAGTAACAGCACATGCCTGTAACCTTAGCATTGGAGGGACAGAGACTGCAGACTTGGAGATCCCTGTTCCAGCTGCTCCAGCTGCTCCAGCTGCTCTAGCTGCATGGGCAAGCTCCAGCTTCAGTGAGAGACCCTGTCTCAAAAAAGTGTGACAAGTGTTAGATGGAGGCACCCAATGTTGACTCTGGTCATTGGTGGCAAAGAAAGAGACCTGCACTGTGACCATCTTGTTCAGATGTTGTTTATCAAGCTTTGGAAGTTCTGTCTCTCCCAAATGGGAGGGAATTGAGCTCTGGCTGGACAGCAGTGGCGGCACGGAAGAATTAGGGTTTTCGGGTGTGAGCAGATCGTAGCTGTGCTGATTTTAAGATCTGTCCTTGCATTTCTTTTTTTTTTTTTTTTTTTTTTTGTCCTTGCATTTCTAAAATCCATGCTGAACGTTTGTGGATGGTGTATTTGTTCCCCCACCCCCCAATGATGTAATAAATATGCTGATCGAAGCCATTGGCTCTGGTTTATTCTGGTCCATAGCTCAAGGGTACAGTGTGTCATGGTGAGAAGTTGTAGTGATGAGTGACATCACATCTACAGTCAAGAGAGGAGTGCTAGTGCTGGCCTTGCTTTCACCTTAAAACATACCATTTTATTTAGTGATGATGGTGATGATGGTGATGATGGTGATGATGGTGATGATGGTGACATGTGTACTATTAGTATGTAGAGACCAAAGGACAACTTTATAAAGTCAGTCCTCTCCTTTCTCTGTTGATTCTGACCTCGAGTTGCATCCAGGTCACTAAGCTTTCATAGCAGGCTCTCACTGAGTCACCCCATTCACCCTCCTTCTGCATCTTAACTCAGCTCACAGAATGAAGAGGCCCTGCAGTAAGGAGGCCCTGCAGTGAGGAGTGAGGAGGCCTGCAGTCAGGAGGCCCTGCAGTCAGGAGGCCCTGCAGTGAGGAGGGCCTGCAGTGAAGAGGGCCTGCAGTGAGGAGTGAGGAGGCCTGCAATGAGGAGTGAGGAGGCCTGCAGTGAGGAGTGAGGAGGCCTGCAGTGAGGAGGCCTGCAGTGAGGAGGCCTGCAATGAGGAGTGAGGAGGCCTGCAGTGAGGAAGCCCTGCAGTGAGGAGTGAGGAGGCCTGCAGTGAGGAGGGCCTGCAGTGAGGAGGCCCTGCAGTGAGGAGGCCCTGCAGTGAGGAGGCCTGCAGTGAGGAGGCCTGCAGTGAGGAGTGAGGAGG
>JADRCD010207073.1:0-26369 GCA_019843815.1 Montemys delectorum
GTGTTATGAATGCCTCCTCTCCTGTATTATGAATGCCTAACTCAAACCTCCAAAGAGGTCTTTCTCTCTCCTGATAGAAACTCTGTGAGTTGTTATCTCTCTATGTATCTATGTATCTAAGTACCTATGTATGTATGTATGTATGTATGTATGTATGAATGTATGTATGTATGTATCTATCTATCTATCTATCTATCTATCTATCTGTGTATCTATCTATCTATCTATCTATCTATCTATCTATCTATCTATCTATCTATCATGTATCTACCTATCTGTCTCTATCTCCATCTCCTTCTCACAAACACACACAAATCTATCTATGTTCATATATGTATACACACAAGGGTGTGTGTGTGTGTGTGTGTGTGTGTGTGTGTGTGTGTGTATTGGGTAGGGAAATCAAGCCACTATGAGTATGGGAGATCAAAACACAATGGGTGGGAGCCAGTTTTGTCCTTCTATCAAGTTGGATCAATCTCACAGTTAGGCTGGACAGTAATCACCTTTACATACTTTCAGGCCTTTAAACATTACATTCAAAGAAACCAAGATCTAATTGATAAAATAAAAATAATAATGATGAAAAATCAGACAAAAATTTGGGAACCAAACACTGAAGAAAACAAACCAACAGGCTAGCGGCAATTCTACCTGTGCAAATGTAGGCAAGATTTTTTTGCTTTTATTTTTGTTTTTTTTTTAATTAATTTATTTTTTACACTTCATATTTTATTCCCCCCATCCACCCTCCAACTGTTCCACATCCCACACCTCCTCCCCATCTCCCTGTCTCCACGTGGATGTTCCCACCCCTCCACCCACCAGACCTCTAAACTCCCTGGGGCCTCCAGTCTCTTGAGGGTTAGGTGAATCATCTCTGAATGAACACAGACCCAGCAGTCCTCTACTGTCTGTGTGCTGGGGGCCTCATATCAGCTGGTGGATGCTGCCTGGTTGGTGGTCCAGTGTTTGAGAGATCTCGGGGGGTCCAGATTAATCGAGACTGCTGGTCCTCCTACAGGACCACCCTCCTCCTTTTAACCTTTAGTGTAGTATTTGATATTTCTAAAGTAAGCTTTAATCATTTTTCTATAAAACAGCACACTTTTCATGTTTGAATTTTCTGAAATCACGGGAGCCCCCCCCCCATAAGTTGGCTTTTGTGACGACCAGACATGAGCTGTGTAGTGAGAAGAAGCAGATGAGACTGACCCAAGTTCTTTCAGATGGAACATATTCATATGCAATATTATGTCAAGACTGTCTAATAGCTGCAGTTTTTTTCTTTATGTTTTGGAGAACATAGTCACATCCAATAATCCAGTGTCCAAATTCTTCTTAATCATAATTTGAATTAAAATATTTAAACTATTGGTTGGTTCTGAGTATTGTCTGAGTATTGTGCCTTATACATTGCTTACGTGCAGCAAGTAAGCAAAAACACTTGTCTTACTTCTTTGCTCCCTTTTGCTTTCAAGTAAATCTTCCCATATATACCAGTCATGTGCTCAGAAACAGCCTCGTTCTCATAGAACCTCAAGCGTGTGAAAGTCTGTTTACTCCTTTGAAGGTTCTAATATGCAAAAAAAAGAAAGAAAAAGAAAAAGAAAAAATAAAAATAAAAACCAGAACAACAACAAGAAAGCAAAAACAAAGAAAAGGAGCATAACTTAGAGATGAGTTAGAGGGAGTGAAAAGTTAAATCAATATAAGTGGTTGTTATTTACCTATTAAGATAGTCTGGTCAAATCTCCCCAGAACTTACATTTTTCAGATTTCAGTTTGAATTAATAGTTAAAACTGTTACCTCAAGGGCTCAAGGCTGATTAATGTAATAGCAACTTTGCTGAACACCAAGGATATTTATACAAGACAAGACGAAAATTACATTTCAAGTATGATTTGATCTAGATTCTTTCTATTCAGTTTCATAAATTGCTAACTTCAGATATTTTTAAGTTTGGTGTTTTATATTTCTGCTTTAGGCTTTCAGATGAGGACTTCTGCATGTCACCTCATCTGGCTTGTAACATGGGATCCTCCTGCCTCAGCCTCACAAGTGCTAGAATACAAACATCGACCATCATATCTGTCCATATTCTAAGACTGACCTTTCATGTCTGGTAAGAGTAAGCAAATGGCCATTAACCCTTAGTAAGGAGAATCTCTGCCTTTGTTCTCATCTGATTTTATTCATATTATTTGTCTTGCCTATTCCCTGATAACATTAAAGCATAGAATATGATGTTTGCATTCACTTAAAAATAACTAGCATTTTCAAAGTGAAACCTTGCTCTCCATTTAAACACAACCTCATGCTAAGCCATGAGGGTGGAGTAGCATGGTGATGGCAGGTGACCTTCCAAAGAAACTGAGTTAAGGAAGAAGGAGACAATTTTGATGTCATGGAGAAACTGCGTAGGCCCACTTGAATGTGGCAAATATCTCAATATTTAATAAAATAGACATACTAAGACTACCGATGCAGATTGACTCTATCATTTATGTTTTATAGTTGGCAAGAAAATGTGTTTGTGCTGGGGGGAAAATGATCTCATAGTCTGTACACCTCTTTATTTTAAAAGTTTTAGTGATTTGCAAAATTTCCCAATTCTGTTGGCAAAGGCCTTCATAATGACATAGAGTGAGTTTCTACAAATACCTGATGACAGTAAATATTATGTTGGAAATAGTTAATGAAATAGATGTAAGAGAGGTAGAATGTGACTACAAAATAATGTGGGTAGTTTTTCTTCCCCTTCAACTTCTAACTCCCCAAGTCTGTCTTGTGTCTTGAAGATTTTTCCCATTTCCCTTCTATGACCCACACTTGCCAACGTGCTCTGAGCTCCCTCTGCCACTTATACCCAGAACACTAAAGGAAAGTGAGTTTGCCTTATTTTTTAGAACATAAAATAAGTCTTCCTGCAGCCTGGACTCCTGTTTATCAATCTTCTGCAAACTCTTCATTCATTACTGAGTTCAACTGGTGGTCCATTCTGGGCACTCACTGCTCTTGATCGTCCTCTCCTGTTCCTGTTTATAAAATGTCGCTCAAGGTTCATTTGTGGATCCTGTCCCTTTCTATAGTTACAGTTGAACTATTTCAATGCTCCTGAAGTTCATGCTTTCCCTACATTTTTTAACCCTTCCCTTCTAGACTCTCAACATTCTCCTGATATACTAAACCTCTCTTCTGCATCTACACCATGGGCTCTGATGATTAGCTCCATCCACTATCCTTTTGCATTAGAAACCATCAAGGTGAGCAGCTCATAGACTGGAGAGACACAGTTCAGTGGTTGAAATGCTTCTGGCATTAGAGTTCTTGTAGGATCCCCAGTATGCAGTAAGACTCCCAAAATATGTGCTGAGTGTGGTACCTGTAAGTACAGCCTTGAAGACAGAAGGAGAAGGTCCCAGACCAAGCTTGTTAGTCATATTAGTGAGCTATGGATTTGGCTGAGAGACAGTACCTCAAAGAATAAGGTGAAAGAGTGATCCAGGATGATTCCTGGCATCAACCCATCCACCCAAAGTCTCCATATGTGCACATGTGCATGCATGCACCACACACACACACACACACACACATACACACACTCACACTCACACTCACACGCACACGCACATGTACACGCACGCGTGCACACACATACACATGGAAGATTTACATATGTGAAAATGAGGGGGGACAACAAACAGAAGAGTTGATTTTCCAAATGCCTTCACATAGGGATTCAGCATCCAGGGGGAAATTCTAGTTAGCTACCACTACAATGGCAACCTTTCCTTAACAGCCAGAGTGCACCCCGTAAAAAGGAAATGTACAGCTGACTCCACCCCCTTCAAACAAACACTCTGCTTCTTACCTGAAGGGAAACACAATGCAAGGAGACTAGGAGACGAAAGAGGTCATTTCTGTTAAGTGAACGTACAACAGATGATTTGATCACTTGCAAGCATTTGGAGTTAGTGGTTTCAAGACTTCAAATAATGGCTAATCTTTTCTGGCAAATGGAATTGAATTATCAAATTATCACACCGGTGTTAGGCATTCGTAATGAAAGGGAAAGGAAACTGTCTATTTAGGTTTTCGCCTCAAGGCCACATTATATTTGACTGTTTCCTGCCAAATAGCTACACCTGCTGCTTAGGACAAAGCCCACACTGTAACTCGATTTTTGTAAATAACTTGCTGCAGCCAGCCATGAGCGTGTGCAGAGCCTAACAGGCACACCGCCTCCTTCTCCCGCTGCTTCACCTTGTGTACCACTTAAAGGAGAAAAGCCTGGTGTGGTTGTGTGTGCTCGCTTACATCTGATTTTGTTACTGCTTGAAATTATTTTTGTTGTCTTCTCAGCGATTGTCAGCCAAGTGATGGTGAGGTTTCCTAAGTGAAACTGTCAACCTTCCCAAACACAATCAACTCTATGATTTATAGAGTTAGAAAAAGGTCGTCATACCTTCAGTGAAGTTTGTCAAAGAACAAAAGGAGCACAGTTTAGAAATTTCCAAAAAGGAATCATTTCTGATCTGACTAATTTCAGACAAGTTTTAAATACCATATCATCTCAGGAGCAAGTTTGAAAGCAATTCTGTGATGTTTGACAGGAGATAAATCCAATATAGAAATCTAAAAAAGATTAGTTGGTGAAAATAGGAATCATGTGTAAAATTTGTTCTAGATTTTATAAAACTGCTGACAGAGTTGGGACCCAGAGACTAAGGGTGTATTTCATACTCCCTCTTCTCTTAACTGCTTCATGAAGAGGTCTGAGGTATAGATTCACCATATATTCACCACATATATGTAAATATATTCACATATAGAGGCCTGAGATACTTATGACTGAAAAAAAAGTCATTTAATTTTGCATTTAGTAATCTCTGGTGAACTCCATATTCTTTTATGCCTTGTGTTTTTATTTAGAATCACTGTAAGAATTGTTCTTGTGTAATTTTACTTTGCTGTTTCAAAAAAATGTAAAAGTCTGTTTCTTTTATAAAGTCTGTGGGTATGTGCATGTGAGTGCAGATATTTGGAGAGGCCAGAAGAGGGTGTCAAGGTCCCCAGATCTGGAGTTATATGTGCTTTAGAGCTACCTACATGGGTGCTAAAAACCACAAGCATGTTCTCTGGAAGAGCATTGAGGGATCTCAACCTCTTAGCCACTTCTAAAGCCCCAATGTAAAGCCACATGTAATATAAGAAAATGAAATTTAAAAGCTATTATCTCATTATTGCTTTAAATTTTTTCCCCTTAAATTAACTCTTTAAAGTGAGAAAGAGGGTGTGTGCACAGAAGCTTGAATAAATGCTGCATTTCTTGTCAATACAACATGGGTGAAATATTTAACATAGTCCTGCTGATAGAAATAGTTTGCAAACAAGTATTTAATGATAACTTAGTATTTATGCCACACAGCTCTATGTGTGCTCTTCAGTGAGCAATGCTTGGGAATGCATGCTTATGGAAAAAGGGAAAATTGGCGTCGATTGTTCTTAGACAGGCCTTTTTATTTATTTCCAATTAAGTGGTTTTTCACTATGAGCCCTAATTCTCCAGAAACGTCATGGCTCTGTGCTTTCTATTTGTCCATACACATTTGGCTTTGAAAGTCCCTTCCATAAAAGCAGAATGGCACACTGCATTGTTATGACTCCATTGGTATAACGAAAGTACATTAATGTGGCATAGTAACATATTTGGACCTATAAGTTAACATGTTCTTACTTGAAAAATCGCCATGTATTTATGAGCTACTAAAAGTACTATGAGGCTCAGGATCCATGACCTGTGTGCAGAATGAACAAATGGTTCTTATATACTTGTTAAGATCTTTGCCACATGCATGCATCGGTTCATTGCTATATTGCCAGTGAGTTGCACCATGTTCTTAAGTGTTTGTGTACATCCTCCTTACCAGGTCCATGGTTCACAGTGATTTCACCCTTTTAGGAGTTGGACTCCTACTTCCAAAAAAAAAATTGCTCAGACCAATTATATGAAACATACTCTTCTTTTTGTTAACCAGTTTCATAATTTAGGATCTTAATTGGAAATCTTTACTCCTCCTTGAGTTTATTCTTGTATATAGTTTTAGAAATAGTTAGAATCCACTCTTCCATATGTGAATATCCAGTTAACCCAACACCTTTCCCAGTGTGCCCTTGGTACCCATATTGAAGATGGATTGATCAGAAATGCTTGAATCTATTTCTGGGCTAAAGATTTTTCTATTGGTCCATTGGTCTGCTTTCATATCATACTGTTTGTGTTACAGTATTTTTTGATATATTTTAAAAATAGGAAGTATGATGGTCTCAGTTATAGTCATTCTAAACAGCTTTGGCTACTTAAGGTGTCTTTTGAAATTCTGTATTCTAAAGTGTTTTCTAATATGTTTTCTCTATTTTTAAAGAATATCATTTGAAGAGATTATAATACATATGTAAATCATTTCAGATAATGTGCACATTTTCAACAATATTAATTCTTATAACCTACGAATATGGAATTCATTCCCACTTTTTCGTGTTCTTAATTACCTTTGATAATTTCTGGATTTCACTCCACAATCTTTTACTGTTCTAGTTAAATCTGTAATTAAATATTTACTTTCTATGCTATATTATTTTCTTACTTCCTTGGTTGATATTTTTAGATTGTATAGAGACATCATTGCTATTCTTCAATTGTTCTCAGACTAGGACTTGCTGTATATTCCAGTTTGACCCTGATCTTGCTCAGCATCCTCTTGCTTGAGTGTTTTAGGGTTATAACAGCCATCACCATGCCTGATCTGCATTAATAATTTTTTATAAGCTGATTTTGTATTGTGCAACTTTATTGAATTCATTGGTTTCCATGGGTTTTTGGTGGAGTCTTTAAGATTTTGCATATGAATATTCTCATATTCTAGAGAATGTGAGAACATAGATAGATAAATAGATAGATAGATAGATAGATAGATAGATAGATAGATAGATAATTTTATCTCTTCTTTCTCTATTTGTACTTTTAAAATATTTCTTTTTGGTTTTGTTGTTGAACTCTTTTAGCTAGGATTTCCAGGATCAAGTTGAATGGAAGTGTCAAGAGTCAACAGGCTTACCATGTACCCACATTTCCAAGCAATGACCCTCATTTTCCACTGATCATGAGATGAACCGTGGGATGACCCACCACTTTCTCACCCTGTCAGCACTTATACCCTAAGGCACACAGATGTGCCATGCCAGAAAAAGATTTGTGAATCAAATCAAATGCGATGAGGTCTTAAGTAGCGATTGAGGCACGTGGGAACCCATTGAATGTATTGTGTTCCTGTGGACCCTCTTATGCTGATGACAACTCACATGAGAGGGGAAGTCAGGGTGCCAGCCACCTGATAAGCAAAGCGATGTGTGGACCCCAAGAGTCTGCTGGGACAAAGTACCCAGGTCAACCCTCCCTTTCCACTTCCAGGCCCTGCGACGTCTACTCGGGCATTCCTTCCTCATGTCACCATCATACTACCTCACATTCCTTTCTTGTCTTGGTCCTCACAATTTTAAACTAATTGCCAGGGCAGAGAGATGTTTCTTTAATCCCAACATCAAGTCTTTGAGAAGTATTCTATCACATTATGTTCAAATGTGATATCTAATTCAGGACAGTCATCTTGTTCCTGAAGTTGAAATATCTATTTAACCACTGAGTTACCTCTATCTCCTGCTATGGATGTAGACGAGGATTCTTGATTGACAGCTCAGCCAAACCACTTGCAATGGGTTATGAAGTCATTTCAAAGAGAAAGAAAGCAAGAGAAACAGATGATGTTTCTATATATTATTGAACATCACTTAGTAGCCAATGGACTGCAGCTCCAGGGGAGCAAATGTAATTCTGAATTTCAATTTTCATAAATATCTCATTTGCAACTCTGTTTCATTCAGACTTTGACAGAAGCGCATTCCTCATGCAAATCTGAAAGTCAACCATTATATTAGTTGCACTATTCTCTTTTCAGATGAATAATGCTTCAAAGGTTTAATAAGGGAAATGATGGGCTGCCTGTGATCCCAGCACTCAGAAGGAAGAAACAGGGGCACCTCTGGGGCCAGTGGGCTAGCTAGGCTATCTGCAGGTTCAGAGAGAGACCTTGCCTCAGTAAATAAAATGGAGAGGGACCAAGGAAGAGAGCCAACATCAACAGATGGCCTGCACACACACACATACACACTATACTACATACAGAGCACACACACATGTAAACACTAACATCTCCATGCACAATCTGTGCTGCCCTGAGGATCTGTATGTGTTATTCTTTTGCTCACTAAAGCAGGACTAAGAATAACAGCACCTACCTCATAAAATTTGTTATGAGAATTAAATGAACTAATATGCATAAATGACTTAGAATAAATGGTATCAAGAAAACAGTAAGGGCACAATAAATACTAATTAGCATTGTAATTACTACTGATGAATAAAATCATAGAAAAAAAGTAAAACTTCATATAAAATATAAATCCCAAAAGCAATATTATGGAATATATATTAGTACTTTGGTGATTATCATTACAATGTGCTAATGTATTTCACATTATTTACAGACTATTAAAAGTAGAATTCATGGGCTAGAAAAAGGACTCAGTGCTTAAGAGCAGTGGTTGCTCTTGCAGAGGACACTAGTTCTATTCCTAGCACCCACATCGCAGCTCTTAACCATCTGTAACCCCAGTTATACCAAAACGATGCCCCAACCTGGCTTCTGCAGACCAGAAACATGGTGCACAGACATGCATGCAGGCAAACCACCTGTACATATAAGATCAAAAACGTAAAACATAATGAAAATATCTCTCCAATTACAGTACCCTATGTTATATTGTGTTGGGAGCAAAGTGTCAAATAATGTTTTCCTGAAGACCAATTCTAAAGAATGTACAGGGGTTTGGTATTTCAGATATTATTTTATAGTTTTTTTAAATTGGTTTAAAACTTCTAAAAAATAATAAAGGGCACAAGGAGCAAATGTGAATGGAGGAAGGCTGGTTCAGTGTGTGCTTCAATTAGGAAGGGGGTTCAATGTGTGCTTTGATGGAGGAAAGGGGTTCAGTGTGTGCTTGATGAAGGAAGGGTAATTCAGAGTGTGCTTCAATGGCGCAATGGGATGGGTCTTCTTAAGACTAGATAAACTAGACTAAATGAAACTAAACTTTCAGTTCTATGACTAAACCAGGTCTCTTAGTACTTTTTTTTTTTTGAGTTTATGGGATTTCTTTTAACCCAAAACCAAATTTTAGGACTGCATATGGCAGGCCTATAATGGCTTGATCATTTTCTTTCAACACACTATGCTAAACTATGACATCAAAATTAACTTAGAATATGTGAATTTTCTAGTTTATAAATGAAACCATCATTTCTTGTCTCTTAATTAAAGGCTGTATCAATTTATTCCTATTATAAATCAAATTCAAACTATTCCGGAGCCTAGAGTGGTGGATCAGTGGTTAAGACTGCTCATTGCTATAGCAGAGGACCTAGATTCTGCACCACCATGATTGCCCACAACCATTTGTAATTCCAACCTCAGGAATCCAACACCTCTGAAAGACAATGCATGATGGGGTGCATATACATGCATGCAGATAAACACTCAGGCACATGAAATAGAATAAGTAAATATTCAATGAGCATACAAACCTTTAAAAAATCATTCTTAAAAAAACAAAATGGTATTTGTTCAAAATAATCTTTGACTGGCCAAATGGATAAATAAGAAAAAAGAACATATAAAGAAAAAATAAAATAGTTTTAACCCAATAATATTAACAGCTAAGCCATCCTCTGATAACAGAAGAAATGTGGCCAGTATTTACACTGAGTTGGGACATAATATATTCATTTCTTGAACACTACATTGTACTTTCCCTCACGAGTGAGGACATTAAACTTTGATGCAACCAACTTATGACCTGTCTTTACTTTCAATACCTTCCACTATTGTAGAAATTGAGCAGATGTGTAAAACATATTTCTAAGGGGCTTCCAGTTTTAAATGTATTACTCACAATATAGAAGAAATAACTTTTCCATGTCATCAAAATTTACCTCCTGTCCTTTACTAACTTCTTCTCATCTTAAATTATTTCCCTCCAAGCCTCACTGCTCCTCCCTTGACTTTTTTTCTTCTTTTGAGTAAATAAACAGAAAAGAAAAAGCATCAGGCATACAGTAAGTCCTAGATCCTTGACTTTTTACGAATATTGACAGGGAACCGAATTGAACTTTAAATTTGTGTTTCCAAATAAACACCTACTTACGAGGACTGCATTGAAAGGAAACTAATGAAATTCCCAGGTGCTCAGGGGTGGCTGTTTTATTCTGATCGGTGGTAGATTGCACTATTGACCAAATGTCAGACAAGGAGCGATACAATGATTGAATAAAAGTGTATACATAATCGGAGCAGAGAACTTTGCCAGGACCAGCGTTGTTGAATTTCTCATAATGCTAAAAGAAATTCTTTTTTTATAGATATACATACCTCTGCTCTGAGTGCAAATAATATTTTTTTCTGGGCCTCCTTTCTAATTTTATCAGTGCCTCCAGATAAAATAATGTGAGGTGCCTTAGCTAGAGACGCTGATGAAATATTTTCAGCCTTGATATTAATCTGTTATCAGTTCTCTAAGTGTGAAGTATGATGAAGATGACAGAGAATCATGCTCCATGGGCCTCAAGTAATTTGCACCAAAGATATTTAGATCTCTTTTTGGACACTGCAGATCAGTTATTATGGGAGAGGGAAAGCCCTTGGGGAGTCTACCTTGAAACATATTTCAAATGCCTGGGGAGTTGCATGAAAATTGGGTAATGAATGAAATTCTGATTGCAGAAAAATCACTTTGGAATGTGACTGCTGCAACACACAGCTGCCCTGTGTAAACTTTAACCGCTTAGCAACGGGGGCTGAGTAGTACACATTCTTCAGTGAGTCCCAATAGTGATTTTTGGATTATTCCTCCATGCCAGTCAGTTGAGGATAAACAAATATTTGTAACCCATAGTTGTATTTTCTCCTTAATTAAAAAATGTTATGGTGCATCCATAATATATGACAGACTATAGATGCCTTATGAAAACTTCACCAAAGAAATTTCATCTTTTTATTCCCCTGACTCTACATACCTTGCAAAGTGTTTATTAAACTCTATTAGGTGTTCCTCAACAATTTTAGCATAAACCAAGTTCTCAACAAGATTGGACTTTCATTCTTAACCATCGAGATGGGATCAGGAAATGTCATAATTGTGTCTTCTTACGAAACTTCTCTGAAATACTCAGAAGTGATTTCCTGATGTAAGCCAACTAGATTGTTCTGCACTCAGTCTTCTCTCTAAAGTTGAACAAGGGCATTGTTTACACCAGGTAAGCATCTATTATGAACATGAGTAAATCTGAAGTAGTATTCCAGGAATTGGAGAGTCAGCCCAGCAGCTAAGAGCACCCTCTGTCTTTCCAGAGGACGCAGCTTTCTTTCTCAGAACCCATGGATGCTGGGTGGCTAATGACCACCTGTAACTGAAGCTGCAGGGAATCTTCTGTCCTCTTTTGGCCTCCACAGACACTTATACTCACATGCACACACTCATAAACAGACCCACAAATTACAGATAATTTAAACATAAAATGAATCTTTAAGAAAAAGCTCACACCAGTATGTATGTATTAAGAATAAGGAACATTGAACTAAATTATGTAATTCTTAGATAAATGACACATCCGGACATATCTCATATTTGCTTTCAATAGGTAATATATTCTAAGTAGTGAGATTTGGCATCCAAATTGGTGTGTGTGTGTGTGTGTGTGTGTGTGTGTGTGTGTGTGTGTGTTTGGTACATGTGGTTGTGTGAATATATGTGTGTGTATGATTATATCTCTCTGTATGAACATGTGTGCATGCATATGTGTGTGACTGATCACAATGAACCTTGGCAGAAAGACCTTTGGTTGCTCCTTGAACTTTGCAGTTTAGAAGGGCATCTGAGCACCAGAAGGTTTTCCATGAATCCAAGAACATGGCAGCTATGCCTGGAGAGATGAAAATTCTGAACAACCGTGGATTTTAAAAAGAAAATGAAGAAATGTGGCCTGAGTAAAGTAATTCCTGAGGGGAGACGAGCTCAGAAAAGACTGGTAAATCAGGGAACAATAGAAACACAAATACAGGATACACAAGCAAAAGCTCTCCAAAAGTCCTTATTCATAAGTATAAACAGAAGAGGAGGCACAGATTGGAATGACATGTAGGAGTACCCTAGAGAACTCTGTGCAAATGTTCTAAAGGAGGACATGGATGCTGTGTTCAAGGAATCAGTCAGAAAACGGGATGACTATTATAAAGACAATGGAACACTAAGCCAAGAGTCGTGACAAGAATTTGACTTTAATTCCAAATGACATCAGAAATCATACAGGAGAGTGTAAAGTAAAAGAGCTGCAGTGTAAACTGCTCTTTAATGTGATGTAATTCCGATGTAAGTGTAGAGCACTCTTTAATGTGGTGTAACTCCAATAGAAGTGTAAAGTTTCTTAAGAAGAGACTTAAATGGACAGGAAATGAGAAGGCTACTGCCATACTACAGGTGAGAAGCAGCCCTGGCTGATAAAGATGGTGCTCATGGGAAATGCCTGGTGATGTCCACATTCTCAACATCTTTAAAAAACACTGAAAGACCCCCATAGGGAGACCCTCACTCAAGTCCCAGGAGAACGTGCTCCCAAGGAAACACGAGAGACCATCTTGATGTAAACACACGAGGTAGTTTGATATCGGAGCTCCGGGTGGACCCATATCTCACGCAGGAGACAGAGGGATCAACCTCGAGGCTCAGGGGTTAGGGGTTTTTATAGGAAGGAGGTCTAGGGGAACAAAGGAATTAGCATAGCCTATAGATGATTGGTTAATTCAAATCCAGCTAGAATACGTGAGGATCAGAGCATAGGAAAATTCCTAAGGGTGGTATTGAGGCAGCAGGGCATCTGGCTGGCCTCCAACCATACCTCATCATTCAGTTGGGTCATCTTGCCCAGACAGGTCCCTGCTTGCCTGAGCCCACCCAGACATGTCTTATCTATCTCTTCTTGGCCTGCTAGTTCCCAGAATATTCAACAGCTTGCTTGCTCATTCCCAGGCCTATGTGGTCAAGCTTGTGCTGGAATTTCAGACTTATAATTCTTCTACCTGGCCAGCACAGGTCCTAAGTTTTAGTTACTCCTTTTCAACACAACCTTGGGAAAGGTTGATAAATTTGATAATGTGTGTTTTAAAAGGAAAAGAAACTTTTAGCATTATATAAATATTACTCACTAAAACAATAAAAACTAAAAGAATAGGTCCTTGTGGGGTTTGTCCATGCAAAGTTTGAGCCAAAACTGTTGAGCATCCCAGCATAGATGTCAAATAAGTTGATGCATACTCAACTCTAGGTGGGAATTAATAACTAGATGTCACTGAAGAGTTTCATTCCAAGGGGTCAGAGATGCCACAGCAGTTAAGAGAGTGTACTGCTTTCTCAGAGGCCCTGAGTTATACTTCCCAACATCCATATTGTGCATCTCACAGCTACCTGTAACTCCACGTTGGGTATGTTGTACACACACACACACACACACACACACACACATACAAAATAAAAAATAAAGATAAATCCTCAAAACTATTATACAGAGAGCTGGACAACTCAGGGCTCAAGCACTGATTTCGCACACAAACTAGGTCCTGGGATCAATGCCTGGCACTGTATACTCCATGAAATCAGAGGAAGATAAAGAAATGACTGTAGGTGGAAGGAGAAATGTTATGAGCCCTAACTAATGCTATGAGACTGGATGGATGAGCAAGAGCATAGAAAGGGAACCAGAAAGGAGAACTCTGACCTCCTGGCTACAAAAGGGGAAAACGTTGAAGAAGTTTTTAAGCTCATATCATGTTATTTATTGTTGCAAATCAAATATGATGAGAGCTGAAAATTTGCCATCAGAGTAAAAGCATGGAAACAATTACAGGCATAGAAATGAACAAGGGACTGCTGGGTCCAGCATGTAGAAAGGAAAGTGGAGTGAATCTATAAGACTTTCCTAGTAGGGAAGCCCGGCTTTCGCTGTTGACTGGAATAGAAGGTCACATAAGAGAAGCCGGTGGAAAATGGGATCAAGAAGGAACCAGGGAAGCAAGAAGGCTCACCAGGTAGAGGTGCTTAGTTACTAATGGGCAGTCTGCCTTTCCTTTGCTTAATCTCTTATTGATTTTTAATTAAGAAGCCCTCATCAGCAGAGGTTGCTGCATAGAAAGCGATCGCTTGATCAAGGTCAGACACGGTTAGGGAGACAAGCTTCCCACTGGAGTCAGGACCAGGCTCCAGATCCAGCTAAATCATTGTGTTCTTAAACGTCTCATTCACTTGCATTCGATGAAGGCGTGAACGAAGTCTTAATTATTATAGTTTGCCTGGGGTTCAAATAACACACTAGATACACAACTGTCCAAAAAATCGAGTCATCTTATTATTTTGAACTTGATTGTACATAAAAATTTTGTTTACTTCTTGGAAGGAAATTATTATTGCCACTTTTGATGAGAAACACAGTGAAACTTCTTCACACAGCAAAACTTCTACTGTAGAATGAAATAGCGGTGCTACTGAGGTGCTGGAGAATGAAAGCTGGATATACAATATAGATTCGTATTTGTAAACAGTTTATTCCCATGTCTTCTTGTTCTGAATGATGACAAAATTGGTGCTGCTTTCTTTATTCCTAATGCAAATGCATGGAAAGCCTTAACAACTAGCTAAGACCTTGAAAACTCCATCCTCATCCAAGACCAAGTTCTCATGCACAGCGCTGATTGACCTTATCTACCAGTCTGAACAATAGACCCTGTCATTAGGGCCTCCCAATTTTAAAAGCAGTTTTTCAACTTCTAAATCCCTACTTAGATGATCTGTGGAAAAGTGCCTTCCACACTGTGAGGAAGTAAAATGCAGAAATGTTCACATTCATGAGACAATAGCTCCCACTGAATGCCATAAAATGAAATATGCTCTTTCGGTTTTTCTTTCAAAAGAAAAATTGCATAAATAATACATCTGGTCCTTGCAATACCAAACAAGCACAATAGCTACTTTACAGCTTTCATCTAAATGAAGGCCATCTCTTTTCATTTTACTATGGAACCATTAATACAATATCACTCCTTCTGATTGGCTATGAGGTCCAGACAGATGGCATCCTGCCTGTTGCCAACAGAGGTGCTAATGACACTGGAAAGTGGGGGTGACATCTACAAGTGAGTTATGAGTTGATCAAAACTGAAAATTGAATATAACTTCTTAGGTCTAGGGGTGGCTGATCACTAGTTGTGATTATCAACTTGACAAATATAGGATGACCTGGGAAAGGGGGTTCAAGGAAAATGTGTCTAGGCCAGGTTGGTCAATGGGAAATTATGTTGACTGGATTTCAAACAACCAGCTTACTATGGGTGAGACCATTTCCTGGAAAAGGGATCCTGGATTATACAGCCATGGGGATAGCGAGCTGAACGCAAGTGAAAGACCCCCGGAGGGAGACCCTCGCTCAAGTCCCAGGAGAACGTGCACCCAGAGAAACACGAGAGACCATCTTGATGCAAACACACAAGGTAGTTTTAATATCGGAGCTCCTGGTGGACCCATATCTCACGCAGGAGACAGAGGGATCCACCTCAAGGCTCAGGGGTTAGGGGTTTTTATAGGAAGGAGGTCTAGGGGAACAAAAGAATTAGCATAGCAATATATAATTGGCTAATTCAAATCCAGCTAGAATATATGCAGATCAGAGCATAGGGAAATTACTAAGGGTGGTATTGAGGCAGCAGGGCATCTGGCTGGCCTCCAACCATACCTCATCATTCAGTTGGGTCATCTTGCCCAGACAGGTCCCTGCTTGCCTGAGCCCACCCAGACATGTCTTATCTATCTCTTCTTGGCCTGCTAGTTCCCAGAATGTTCATCAGCTTGCTTGCTCATTCCCAGGCCTATGTGGTCAAGCTTGTGCTGGATTTTCAGACTTATAATTCTTCTACCTGGCCAGCACAGGTCCTAAGCTTTAGTTACTCCTTTTCACAAGCATGCTTACACTGACGAACTGCTCTCTATCCTAGATCATGGATGACGTGTCATTGGCTGCTTCAAACTCCTTCTGCCTTGATTCTTTTGAAATGATGGGCCAGAGTGGACCCTGGAACTGTGAGCTAAAGTAGCCCTCCACCCTTCAGTTGCTTTTAGCAGGCCATTTTTATCACAGGTACTGGAAAGGAAACTAAAAAAGAAGACATTGTCTTTCTCTGGAAAAGTTAGTGCAAGCCCTTCTTTCATGATGGCCCCCAAATCCATCTAATAATCTATGAATTCAGGAGTAAGATAGAAACTTTTCACAAACAGGACCTGAGGATCTAGAAGCCTTTTCTATAAAGTGCTGTGGTGATTTAGCTCTTTACCAGTCTGTGTTAGAAATATTGGGGAGGGGGTATTATTTTGATTAAATCTCCTTTTCTACCTGTTTCAATTCAGAAAAGAAAGAGTTGTTTGGAGGAGAGGAATGAAGTTAATGGCAAAATTAGACTTTTTCTAATTATTCATGGATTTAAATTATCCTCACTGCTGTGGCCTCTTGTCACATGACAACAGATAATTGAGATATGGCTGTAGCTGACATATTAAGGCTTTCTTTCATTTAAGGCAAATAGAAGTACACAGTCGAACATTAGGCTTACGCTCTAGGTAATCAGAACCACATGGCAGATAGCCACCAAACAGAGGTTTAAAGGGATTTGCTGACTTGTGATGAATACAGTGCTGTAGAGGGAAGCTAAGGAAAGTTCAAAGTAACCCGTGGATAGCAGCTGGCATTGTGTGGATTTAGCTGGACAAGATTTAATTGCCCATGAAAAGGAATTACACAAGGCAGTGTAACCTGTGATTTCTTAGACTTCCTATTGGTATTTCTTTTCTATAGAAGGGCCTTTTAAAGGCTCACTGTATGACTCCATATAGTCTTAACTTTTTGTGGAGACACATGAAACTACCGTAGAGCATGGCATGAGTCATTCCAGGCTAACAGAAAATGAGTTGAAACTTGCTACTTCACATAAGCAAGGATTATGTACCATGGAGGTTCATTCAATGATAATAAGGGTGTGGATGCTGGGTGATCCTACACTAAGACACTGAGTCTTTCTAGTCTCCAAAATGGGAATCTTGTGTCCCACTACTGTGTGAAAACTGTATAATAAATACTAAAGAAGTCTCAGTTAGGGTTTAATCAGTATCCTGAAAAATTAGCGGGAATATTGAACTGAGAAGATGGCTTATTGGTAAACCTTGGTTTGAAGTTCAGTACTCATGATTTTTCTGTTGCTGTTGTTTTGACTTTTTATTAAAAAGAAATAAAATGAAGGTCATCTCTAGCCCTAGACATTAGCACAGGTTGATTCCTTGAGCTCACTAGTCAGCCAATACAGCTTAGTGAGCACCAGGCTCGTAGTAGATTCTGACTTGTAAGATAGATATTTAAACGAGGAAGTCACCTACATTTGGCCTCAGGCCTCCAAAGGCATTGCCACACACATGCACATGAACCTATATGCTCACTAACATACCTACACATACAACTCACATATATACACAAAAGATAAAATGGTAAATTAGAAAGTAAAAATGTAAACATTCATTTGTAGTGGTCTGTATTATATCCTAGTTAGATTTTTTTTTTAGAACATTACATTTAGATACAAATTACTGCTACTGAAACTTAGATGTGGAGAAGTTAAAGTATTCTCAGTTTCTAATATTTGTATTTGCCTTTCTAAAAGGCAAATTAAAACACTGGCAAATGCCTTTTAATTTAATTTTTAATTCTTATCCCTTTAGAGACTACACATAAAATATTCATTTATCTTCCATTCCAGCTTGGTAATATATGCTTGACAATTAAGAACTTGATGTGCTAAGAGACAAGTGTATTTAGGTTAAATATGAGTGCTTTGCAGAAATCAGGCTTTGCAGAAGCTAAGCTGCACTGCTTAGCCTCTGGAAAGAGATGAAGCAAACTTCTAATTCATAGAAACTGAGAAGTGTCAGTGGGCCCCTGCCCCTTCAATACATTGCTGACATTAAGAAATACATCTTAATTTTATCATTCAAACATAAAAATGTTAAACAGTTAGAAGGCTTCTCTCACTCTGCATCCCATTGATGCCATCGATGTGATCCAGCGCAGTCTGAGGCCCACCATTGGCCTTTATGGTGGTGGAGTATCATTGATGTGATCCAGCACCGTCTGATGCCCCCACCATTGGCCTTTATGGTGGTGGAGTATTGCCACTGGGATGGGTTTAACATTTTCCAATCCAACATCTACCATGATGCTTTCTTGAACAAATCATCCTTTTTATAATGACAAAGTAATAAAAAAGATGAAAATTATAACCATAGATTTGCAAAAGCAGACAAGGGTAAAACATAGTAACTACAGCATGCTGTGGTTTTAGAAAACTGTCATTTATGATTGATGCAAGAGTGGATTTTCCTTATTTTTTAATCTAATTTTATTTACAATATTTGGTTAATAACTATAAACATGTAAATTATAAAATATTTAGATCCCCCAAACTGACATGATGACTTTGTAAAAGGTCAGAATGGAAGACAAAAGACAAGCTTTTGTTTTCTTCTTGTTTTGCTTTGCTTTGCTTTGCTTTGCTTTGGTTTGGTTTGGTTTTGGTTTTGGTTTTGGCTTGGAGTTTATGCTCGGTTTTCTTTGTTTTGGTTTTCGTTTTCCTTTGGATTGGTTTTGGTTTGGTTTGGTTTGGATTTGGTTCGGTTTGGTTTGGGCTTGGGTTTGGGTTTGAGTTTGGGTTTGGGTTTGGGTTTGAGTTTGGGTTTGGGTTTGGGTTTGGGTTTGGGTTTGGGTTTGGGTTTGAGTTTGAGTTTGGGTTTGGGTTTGGGTTTGGGTTTGAGTTTGAGTTTGAGTTTGGGTTTGGGTTTGAGTTTGGGTTTGGGATTTGCTCTTGCTTTTGATTTTTGGGTTTGGGTTTGGATTTGGTTTCAGTTTTCCTTGCTTGTTTTGGTTTGTTTTGTTTTGGTTTGGTTTGGTTTGGTTTGGTTTGATTTAGTTTGGTTTGGGTTTGGGTTTGGTTTGATTTTGGTTCCATTTGGTTTGGTTAGGTTTGGTTCTGGTTTTGGTTTGGACTGGTTTTGGTTTGCTTTTGTTTTAGTTAGGTTTGGGTTTGGTTTGAGTTTGGTTTGGGTTCTTTGAAACAAATTCTCACTTTGTAGCCCTGGTTAGTTTGGAATTTGCTACATAAACCAGGCTACCCTGTAGCCTTGAGGTGGGATTCCAGGCAGGTACTATCTACCACACCCTGCTGAAGACTTTGTTTTCTTCAAAGCATGTATCTTCTCTAAGAACTACACTGAGAGTGACTGTCTCGTTGCAATAATCCCAGTAGGATTGCAATGACTGGTGTATATCTTGAGTCCCATCTGGTCACATCGTGGGCCAACCATTCCTTTGTCTCTGCCTGGAACTGACCATTTTATTGGGATCAAACAGCCTATACAATCCCGAGCAATAAATGAAACAGCCATTGCTAACTTTACCTCTTTGGTTAATTTAAATAGTTTTTGAGAGAGAATCTCATTGTATAAACCACTTTGGCCCTGAATTTGATAGCAGAAGGATTTTTGTCATCCCTAGAGGGCTGCATTATAGGCACGCACATACATTTAGATGACGACACTATTGCTGACTTATTGCTACAACTTGCTTCATAAGACAATCCATAGTGAAAGATCTGGATTAAACAGGAAAACAGTGGAAGTGAAAGACAATCAAAGGCACCTTTATTGGTTTATATTTTCTGTTTAATAAAAAAGTTTGTGAGGTCTGAAACAGGGTCCCAGGGCTAATTCCAACTTCACAAATCATTATAACTTATGATTTAAATTAGTCATACTTCCTCAACCAAACACAATCAAAATTACTCCTCTCAAGAATGGTTATACCTCCAGTTGGATGTAGAAACAGAATTTATTTCCCCCAGTATAGGCATTGTGCTATATGAGGCCATAATGTACAGGTGTTGTGTTATAAATTAATGATATTAATTTCATGTGTAGCTTATGAAACAGAAGACGTATGCATATTTCAATATAAATTATAGAGTGTAATGGAGTTTTAGATGTTGGAGGTTCAGCTAACTTCATCTCAGCAAGCACTGCACACAGCATTAATGTGCAATTAGTTTATCTTCATATAAAGTTTCCTTACTTGCTCTTTACCTTGTATCTATGAACTCAGATTTATGTGCATCGCAGAATCCCTGTGCCAGCATAGTGATGACTCACTGGCTGCATTTCTGAAGCTACCTATACCAGTACAAATTTTACTACCTGGTATAGGACAACAGTGCTGGACATGCTAGCTCACTCCAGCTACTCTAGCTACTTGAGATGCTGAGGTAGGAAGACTGCAAACTCAAAGCCTACCTGAGCTCTGCTATGAGTTCAAGAACAGCTTAGGTAATTGAGTGAGACCTATCTCAATACTGAAATATTTTGAAAGTAAATGGAGATCTGAGGATATAGCTTAGCAAGTGGTACAGAGTGCTTGACTACACTGTACAGAACATGTTCAAGGCCAAAGATTCACATCCCTGAATACACAGACAGAGAAAGAGAGACTACACACACACACACACACACACACACACACACACACACACACACACAGAGAGAGAGAGAGAGAGAGAGAGAGAGAGAGAGAGAGAGAGAGAGAGGTGGAGTGTATACAAGAACTATATTTAGTTCTTCACTGCATTATTATTTCATACTGATATTTCTGAAAAAGTAAAAACAATGTATCATAGATAAAATCATAGGAAAATCTGAGAAAGGCAAAAGTAATCTCTGACTTCAAATGAACTAATACAGTATAGCTCACTTATATTAAAATAACAGGACTGCACCAATGTGCAGGTCGAGTTATATAGATAGATTCATGTGAACAGAAGTCCCACCAGTACCAAATAATCAGTGAGGAGACACTAAAAGCCAGAATCTGACATGGCTCCCAGAGCTGTTCTTCTGATTGTGCAAAGATCGTATCCATGTTTAAAATAAAACTTCTCTCCTCTTCCATAATAAAAAGAGTTTCCTCTTCTGAAGGAATAATTGTCTACTAATCACAAACTGGATTCAGTCCTTGGTTCCAGAGAATCTCAAAGTTTCTAAGGATGTATACCCCTTACCATGACAATTAATATCAGAGTCTCTGTTTAAAATTCTAATAACGATATTCTCTGTCTTGGGAAATTGCCACCTTTCTTTCACATATAAGCAATATCTTATTTATCAGGGTTATGATTAATTATATTGTAAAGGGTAACATTATCCATGCCTGCCAAAGATAAACTAAATTGAATGGACAAATAGATTAGATATAAAGAAGGATATTAAGAGATTATGGGATGGCTTCCCTTGATATCTTTAAAAACAGGGCAGATACTCATCTGCCTACGAGAGTTTAGGTAAAGTTTGCCTGAAGCCAGCAGGAGAAAGCAGAGAGATAACTTCTAGCGTTCTTGCCGGCCGGCCATGTTTTCTCCTGTGTGTTCACTTTGTCCTCTAACTGTGCTAGCATCCTGCAGCTTTCTGATGACGCTGCTGGCTACGATGAGGTTTGGGTTTTGCTTTTGTTTTTATTTCTTTCTCAATGTTAACACACTTTCCAATCTATGCTTTTTGTGTCTTAATGAGACAGAATAGTAGTAAAAAAGAAGTGTATATACACACACACATATACATGCATACATATGCACACATATATACATATACATATATATATATATACATATATGTTTGTATCTCTCAATCTAGGTGAATGTTACTAAAAGTTATGGCTACCATAATAAAAATTTTAAAACATGGGCACCCTTTATTTGTACAACCCCATGGCCAGACAATCAAATGGTTATGGATTTCTAAGAGAATTTTGAAAATCTCCACAATGTTAGTTAAAAAGCCATTATGCCATTATGTAGACCAAACTATAATATTCTTCAATACTTATCAAAGACTAAAGCATATTCCCTCTTTAAAAGAATACAATCATCACAATAAAACTGACTTCATTGAGTAGTAAACAAATTCAGGCCAGTCAGCCTCAGGAAGGCCTGCAGGGGCCGCTCAGGACCTCAGAGGGAAAGGGACGCCAGACAGACCAGCAAGGCAGCGGCGCCCCCTTGAGGAGGGCAATGAGGGTAGCAGGAATTTGGGAAGGCCCTGGAACAAAGGTGGAATACACAATTCATCCCACTCTTTGATAGTTCTTTTTTTCAATATTAAATTACTATACAGAAATGTGTATATTTTTGTATATTTCTATATGAAGTTGACTGGTAGGTGCTTCATTGCATAAAAAATCAAGTGTTCTTTTTTTTGAAGCATCTTTTAAAACGTCTAATATGCTCTTTCTGTAGTCATTCATTCATTCACAGAAAGTTATATTCTAAATGCCTGTGTCATTGATGATACTTTTTTACCAGGTCTTATTTATATAACTTTGATATTTGAAAGTATTCTGATAATTTCCTCTGTTCCACATGGAACAAATAATAGCTGTTTTGTACTATATATAATGTTATACATAATTATATATATAAAATGTTATATGATTTTATATATGTGTTATATATAACATTAATTATAATATGTTATATATATTATGTTACATATATGTAATATATCTTATATCTTATGTATAAGATATAATATGAGACAGAACTTTCTTTGTAACATAAATGAGAAGACTTGCATAATAATATGTCTCAATATACCAAGTTGAGAATTTCCACACTGTCTGGATTTCTGGAGTGCTTTGCTATTTATTTAGGATATAGGAGTAAATTTTGTTCAGAAATGAAGCTTTCATACACAGCCAAGAATGCTTGTACTTTGAGTAATTGGTCAATAGAGATGAGTAAGTAGGTACATTTTGATTAGCAAAAGACTATGAAGTCTAAGTGACTGGAGAAAAACAGCTCCCTTCCCTGTGTGAGTAAGAACATTTACTCCAAGGGCATAGATCAGGGAGCATTTCTGTCTGTAGATCTGTCTGTGGGCATGTATGTGTGTGTTAGTGATTGACTTGCCACAAATCAGATTATCTAAAGTAATGCAAATTTGTACTAATGTCATATCACATCAGAATGCTGGGTAGGGACATATATGTAAGAGTCATGACTTCAAGAGCCACAGGGTTGTTTTGTAAATAAAATTTTTCAATGTGATTTTCACTTATCAGGAAAAAAATATTTTTATTCCACAAACACATATATAGCTTACTTTTTAACTATGAGAAACTTAGAAAATGAGCTAAAAGTGAACTTGGTGTTTTTCATTAAGTCATTGTAATATTGATAATAAATTAGATTATATGGCTCTCCATTAGCAGAGTATAAGCCCTCCTAACTGGAACTTATTAACAAGGTAACTGAGCATAAATAAATAATTCTCTTAGTTGAAGTATTTGTAAAAAATATAATGTTTTCATACTTCAAATTTAAGGAAAGGGATGTCATTATCGTGTACTTGGTTATATTTCACTTTAATAAAGATGAGAGAAGGTGTCTATAGTAATTTATACATCACTGTGAAACGTGTATGAAGCCAAGAGTGCTCACTATCCTATTTCTCTTTAAATTACACTGTAATCATTTTATAAAACTTTAGCCATGTATTTTGTGTAATCCAAGGAAAGAAGCATTATCCTATGGAAGTGCCATGCTCATTTCGGGAAACATTTGATATATTTGTATATGTTACACCGTTGTATAATGTATCACTTTCTGTAAAGAATTCAGTAAATAAGCAATATTTTTGCATAATCCTCTGGTGGGGACCTCACTCATATTCTGTAAATCATTAGTTCGGCTGACAAGGATTGAACAACCCACTCCCATCAGTGTTGCAGACTTTCACCCCAAACATCCATCGGAATACCAATCCCAAAAAGCAAAGGAGATGGTACTTTCCTCTGAACAAGCATTTCATAACTTCATGATTCAGAGTGACACAAAACCTGAATCAAGCCATCAAAAGGCCTTAAGACCTATAGTAAGTGCACTTAATGAAATTTAAAACTTAGGTATGGCAGCCATTTTATTCACCTGAAAAATGGGAAAGCGGGCATTTTAGTGTATTCATTTCAATACAGTCTGCTCTTGGGACCTTGGAATCTGTGCCTGGCACAGGTATCAGCAAAGACACGGGGGAAATAGTAGACTCCCTGTGGGAGTGACAGGAGAAATGCAGAACGACAGATTCCTCCAGCCTGATCCTTCATGATTCTTTTCTAGTTATTGAGTATATAAATTTCAATCCCCTCGTACAACTGAAGGGGAAAACATGATTATCACATCACTCAAAGCTCAGCAACCCTAACTTCAGCTTGGTATAAATTCACTCTCTGGGAAGTGACTTTTAATATTCTATTTTTTAACAGAAGCATTAAATTATGTCCCATTTAAAATTATCTATTCTACCTTTTTAAACACGGGTTTGCGTTTGATAGGATGGCCATTGCTCACCCATCTTGTGTTTGATAAGACAGCCATTGCTCACCTATCTTGGCACAAGTACCTGTGTGTATGATGGAGGTTTTAAGCGAGAGATGTCTCATATTCAGATTCTTGAAGAAAATTGAGAAGGGAACGGTTGTGGTCCCTTCAGTTCCTCCAGTGAGTGCACCAGACCCCTCGCTTTTCATAACAGCAAGGAGTAAGGAGTTATAAATAGACATTACTAGAATGGCTTGGTTTTAGGATTTATTTGATAGAATTACTGGGTGGCTAGCAGGAACAGGAGCAAAGTGAAGAATTCCTAGTGGACCACAGCCCTGTAAAAAGGAAATAAAATGAATCTGTCACCCTACTATCATAAAGAGATCCTGAAAATTGTTTCTGAACAGAAAAACAAAGCAGGAGCAGCCAGTTTCTCAGTTAAATATGATAGTCAATCTTGGATCCAGAAGGAGCTTGCAGGGTCTCGGATAGTGATGGATTCCGGGCGGGCAAGAGGCAGTCCCTGTCTTCGGCTGTGGACCCACTGAAAAGCCCACTAGCATCCAACAGTTCCAGACCCACAGTCACACAGATAATCTGGTTAAAAACTGTACAACAGCAAAAAGGTCACAAATGTGGGAAAGGAAGAGTCTTGGGGAGGGAAGTAATTAGGATCAGATGGGGAGGATTAGACAGGGAGTTATCTGAATGCACATTAGGCATGCATGGAAGTGTCGAAGAACAACCTCAGCAAAGGTTAAGTAATAATAACACTCAGCGCGGAGACGGTACCGGTGGATGGAAGAGGCACCATCTCTTTCTCAGCTTAAGAGGATGACTGTAGAAACAGTCAGGGAGCTTGGACATTTTAAAATCCACCCCGTTTTTTTCTTTTTTTTTTTTTTTTAAATCCAGTTATCATTTCTGAGCTCTTAGAGGGTCCTCTGTCTCTGGTACATGTGCTTGGCTCTCATCAGCACTAATGGGAATTAACAAGAAAATGGACCCTTAATCATTTATCTTACATTATAGGAAGGCGTGATTTGCGGACTTGATTAGAGTGGGAAACTGAACAAGATATTACGAAGATGTGATTCTCTTCAAACATGTCCACTGCAGCAATTCAACTGGAAAATCATTAGAAAATTTTCTCCTTCTAGATCCCTCACTGTGGTGACCAGTACAGAAGCTAGTGGACAAAATGTTGCAAAAAAAGCATACAAGGTGTTCGGAAAGCAGCTCTTTACCAGCGTAGACAGCGTTCAGACTTCTTTCAGCGTTCGTTTAGCTGGTGTTTGCTATACATTAGTGATAATGTTGCTCTCAAAAGTGAAAACTTTATTTACCCAGAATACACTTTAGGAAAAGTATTTTGACCTGAAGTTTTAAGACTTACATGCTTTTAGGAAACCTTATTGTTGTGTGGCACGCATTTAAAACTTCAAGCTGAGAGCAATGCTAATCTATGTCATGATGCTCCAGGCAGCACAGAGTGTGTGCCCCTTGGAGCAAAAGAGAACTGAAATCTGGGAATTTGGGGGTCCCACTTGAACTAGTGCCTGTTATCTGAGGACAGCGGCCTTCCCCATGGTCTCTTGCTGTGTTTATCTGCACTTTCCCTCAACAGAAGGCTGTGGAGCTCGCTCCCCTGAAGACATTGCTGCTGCTGCTGCTGCTGCTTTAGAGCCCCCCCCCCC